>WEIU01010503.1:1862113-1937113 GCA_013389925.1 Aegithalos caudatus
TATATATGTATATATATATATATACACTTTTACATGCACTCACATAAACCTGTACCTCATATACACAGAAATGTACATAAAATTAAGCACATCCGTGAACATTTGCAGGAGGATTTTGCTTTCTCTGCCTGGAGTCAACACCCCCCAAGCACCTCAGGGTTCACCCAGGATATTTCCATTTCCAGTGCCACTAAGAGTGGAGGTGTCTGACCAGCAGCCCGACGTGTGCCTGTCACTGGGGACAGCAGGTTCTTTCATCTCCTTAATGGACATTCCTCTCTGGCCTACCTGACTATAATCCTTTAAATTTTAATTCACTTTACATTTAGCCGAGTCATAAATACCATTTAGGTACCAATATTCTGCTTTATGCAATCCCTAAGGTGGTGCTTTTATTTTAATGAAGCCATTTGCAACTTAAGAGGAAAAAATATTCCATCTTTGATTGAATATATTTGTCAGTTTTATTCCCGACTGGCGTTTTTATGTGAAAACTTGAATAAAACTAGGGGATAGCTGCTTACCAACTGGGATAAAAGTTTCAGTCTGTTTTTGCCTTCAAAATTAGCTGAATAAATGGTCTTTGAAATTCATTTTGAAAACATCAAAGTTAACCTCGACCAGAATCAAAAATAAAATCCAGAACTAAATTACATTACAAATGAAAAATTTCCTTGGTTATTTAGTATTTTAGAAGAAATTACACGAGAGCAGATAACAGAACTTTCTATTAAAAATGTTACTTTCAGTATTATCAGGAAGCAGCGACTTGCTGCACTCCCATAATTGTATGAGAAATCAAATATTTGAAGTGTTCAAACATTATTTGTTTTCTCAGGTTTTTTATTGTGTTTTTATTTAGTAAGTACCTGTCATTTCAGTGGGGGAGAGAGAACGTGTGTTTAAGCAATCCTTTTTTTTTTTTCCTTCATGCGCTGAAACTGAAAATGAGGAGAATTGAGGTGAAATGACAGAACTGACAGCAAAGTCCCAAACATGAATCTGCACAAGGCCCTGGAGGGAGTCCCTGTAACAGAGTAGAAAGGATTTTATTCTGTTTTCACTATCACAGATCAAAATAAGAGTGGAACAACCCAGGATAGTGGAAGCAGTCCCTACCCATGGCAGGGGGTGGAACTGGATGAGCTTTAAGGTCCCTTCCAACCCAAACCAGCCTAGAATCCTGTGATCACTTCCAATCATGTTTAGATTATCCAAATTACTGTTAAAAATTATTCCAAATAGAAAATGTTGCCCACAGAAATGCTAAACACTGCAAACATCAATAGGTAATCCTAAATTCTGATTTTCAGTTCCCTTAAAATCACAATAAATCGCTTCCCTCCACGAGCACAGCAACTGAAAACGTTTTCCCAAAAAAGCTGTTGAAAAATGTGCTGTCAGAAACATTCCTAAGGACAATTCCAGCTTTAGTTTTACCCTCATAAAATTTCACTGAGGCAGGTAAATGGCATTATGGCTGTTTTATACATGGCAAATTGCATCATGGATCCCAGAAGGCAGCGAGCTGCCTGGCTCCCGCTGAAATCAGTCTGAGTTAAGCCTTTGGAAATACCACAAATACTTAATATTGTGAATAAAGCAGATCACAGATCTCCAGAATTCAGGGAACGCTGCCTACCTCGAGGTGAACACCACCTTAGTAAGAAAGAGGTGCTCCAGAATAAGTTAAAAATTCATTAAGAGTTATTAACATCAGCAGTTGTCTAATCCTTACCAAAAAAACCCTGTTATCTGAGGGGTAAGAAACTTTTGAAACTATTTTTAGACTGTTTTATGGAAGTTATTGCAATATAAAGAGAGGTTTGCTTGACTAGTTAATGATTTTGATGAACTGGCTATTTTTTTTCCATTTATCTGGACACATAATTGGACACTAACCCTGGACAGTACTGACATACAAATTCATGTCCCAACTAACTGTACAGTGCAGATATTTTCATGATTACTGCCAAAACCCATTCCTTGGATGTTTAAAAATTTGAGAATCTATCCAGCCTTTCGGTTTCATCTTGACCCACACCATCAGCCTCTCCTGCTCTTTGGGGAAGAGGCAGTGCTGGGAAAACTGAGCACCCCCTGCTCAGCCAAAAGGTTAAAAATGAGAACCACTTGATATCAAATTCCATGGTTCTTCAGCTTCTGAGCATGTGTCCCTGGAGACTGGAGAGGCTGGAATACCCTGCTCAGCCCCCAGCACCACCAAGGCATTGTTATCCTGCTTCCATCCACCACCCTGGTGGAAAGGAACATCAATGTTCATTGTCCTACTCCAGGAAACACCTAGGAAAGTCTTTTGGGCTCAGCAGCAAAAATATGATTCCACCCAGACTACCACGTTTAGTTTGATCCACAGCTCCTGAAGTCAGTGGGAAAAAATGCAATTAACGTCCAACTAATTGATGGATTGGGTCAGCGCTCCAGTTTTCTGCACTTTCAGATGTCTATTTTTTTAAATTTTTTTGAACCCAGCCAAAAGATATTTGAAGTTTGGTTAGAGTTAATTGAATCCTAATGAGTGTTGCCAAAATCCCCAAGAGTGAAATCCTCTTTCCATCAGGGTTCCCTAAAGTCCTGTGGAGTTTGAGGAGGAGCAGGAGGGCTCTGCACCCATGTGGGCACCGAGGTTCCTGGTCAGACCCAGGGCTATCCACGCCGTCTGTTCCAACATTTAAAGCCAGCCCAAAAGTCTCCAGCAAAGGGATTTAGGTCAGTATTTACATATTTGTCCAGTGACATTATGGGTGCTGTCAGCTCATGCAACAAATGCATTTGTTGTTTTGATTGTTTATGTTTTGGTTGCTTAGGGTTTTAGCTCTGTTTAGATTGTTGATATCTAGCAATGCATATGCTTGGAACAAGGGCAGAGGCAAGGTCAGTGCACTGACAGATTCATTTCAGACCTTGCAGAGCTGCTGGATGCTCTCGAGGCAGTCCTTGCACCCACAGATGAGCTCAGGAACAGTTTCTCTCATCACCAGTGAGAGCTGAAGTCCTCATCAAGTAAATATTGTCAGGCAGGGAGAGCAGACAGCAGGTTTTGTCTGGTGTGGATCTTGATTTAAGGACTCGGAGGGAAGTCTGCAGTGTAACTAAAGCAGGAATTACAGACAGCTCTGAAATGCTCCTGCTTGTTCTTGTGAGTCAAAACAATGACAAAAATAAAAGTATTTATTAGAGTAATTATCAGTCTTCTACACTGATTTTTCTTCTTTTTTGTTACATGTCTTCCTCTGTTACAAACCAGAGTTATAAATCTGGCTGATTTCCTACAAAACACAGATATTCTGCTCAGCAGCAAATCCTGGATTTTCTAGAGGACACAAGTGTAATTATCCCTATTTTATGGGTTAAATGAAACACAGCCAGGGTGCCCTGACTTGCCTGAAATCCTCCCACCTGACAGGGGTTAGATACTCTCACCTCTGTACCAGGTCAGCATTTTGGGCAGTGAGTAGGACTGTCCACATCTCTCAATTAACCACTATCAGATTTATATACAATTTTATAGAGATAGTTATGAGTAGATGGTGAAGTATATAGCACTCTGATCTAGCTTTCAATATCACTTTATCTTGGCTGCACCACTTATTTGTGCTTAGACCAGATCTAAGTTGAAAGCAGATCATACACATCCGTGCCAGATACTGAAATGTCCTGTTTTTTAAAAATAAATAAAATTAAAATGTACACATGCAGTTAACACCCCAACAAATGCAATATTTTCCTGCACATACAGGTTTGATAAATACTTCCCAAGCCATCTTTTCCCAACACCCCACCAACAAGCATCCTGAGAAAACAATATTTCCAAAGCATTAACTTTGTCTGTCTGATTTTCACTCCTTACCTTACACCAGGCCCAGTTGATGGCCCATCCCTTGGGGATGGTCATTCCCACCAAAGGCAAGGACCTGAAAACATCCACACTAATCTGACTCTGGCTTTATTTAGGATTTTAAGGCAACTGGAGCACAGGCAAATTTACAGACCAAGAGCTGGGACACAAAAGTTAGCACAGATTGAGAAACCCCTTTCTGCTCTGCCTCATTTGAGTGTTCTTGAGCATCTCAAAGTAAATGATAAACCAAATGAGATAAGAATTCTTTTTCTTTCTTTCTTTCTTTCTTTCTTTCTTTCTTTCTTTCTTTCTTTCTTTCTTTCTTTCTTTCTTTCTTTCTTTCTTTCTTTCTTTCTTTCTTTCTTTCTTTCTTTCTTTCTCTTTCTTTCTTTCTCTTTCTTTCTTTCTCTCTCTCTCTTTCTCTCTCTCTTTCTCTCTCTCTTTCTCTCTTTCTTTCTTTCTTTCTTTCTCTCTTCCTCTCTTTCCAGCTGATAATGTATTTTACCTTCCCACTGCCACAGGCTTTGAGGATGCACCAAATTGGTTTCTGGGGCTCATCTGATGTCTGTTAATTTGTCAAGCCACAGTAACTCATTCCCACAGCCAAACCCCAAGCAAGAGTCAGCCATGGCTAAAGATGTTAATTTGCCATTATCAACCACCAGAAAATGTCACAGAACTTTTTTCTCTTGTGGTAGTGGTGGGTCCAGTTGGGGATTTGGCTACAATCCACAGTTGCATCTCAGCACCAATGGCAGTGATTTTCCCCCAGGAATGCCAGCATCCAGGATCTCCTTGCTCAGACAAGTGCACAGGGCAGAAGCAGGGCACTGACTGATCGCTTACAATTACTGCTTTGAACTGAGCCTGCAGTCCATGGCAGAACTCTGCATTTCCCTCCAGCCATGTCCACATCAGTTAGAGACATGCTGTGACCTTTTATATTTATTTTTCCCCCAGAAAAATCCCCACAAATCTCTGGTTTTTTGTGGTTTTTTTTCCATTCTGATTAACAAGGATACTTGAGGTTCACTCTGAGATGGAATTCTCTTTTTTGATTTTACTCAACATTTCATGGAGTATTACTGCTTACATATTTCACTGAAGTTGCTATTCATTCAGGCTAGGACAAATTTTCCATCCCTACAATTTATTTGTTTGTTTTGTTAAAGCAAATACCACACCTTACAGCTCTGGGCTTCACCTCATTATTTCTAAATACACTCCTTAATTGACTGAGATAACACAAATAATTTTCCTATTGGTACAGAACCTTGTGTGCAGCCACAAGAGGAAGGCAGGTCAAGATCTCTCCTGCATGCTGAAGGAGTCTCAGTGCCAAAAACAGCATTGTGGGTGCTCAAATCAACATTTCTGTGCTCTGAACTGGGGCCCAGCTGGACATGGACCAGCAAAGGATGAGCCCACAATCCTGGGCTCATCCCAGAGCCAGGGCAGCAGGGAAGGGGGAAATCTGCCCCTCTGCCCTGCTCAGGTGAAACCTCACCTGCAGAGCTGCCCCAGCACAGGAGGGACATGGAGCTGCTGGAACATCCAGAGGAGGAATTCAAAGATGAGCAGAGGGATGCAGCAGCTCTGCTGGGAGGGAAAGGCTGGGAGAACTAGGATTGTTCAAACTGAAGAAGAGAAACTTTGGGATGACCTCACTGTGGCCTTCCAGGACCTGAAGGGAGCCTGCAAGAGCAGGGGAGAGACAATTTACAAGGGGCTGGAGTGACAGGACAAGGGGGAATGGCTTCACACAGACAGCAGATGAAATATGAGGTTAGGTGTTAGGAAAAATCCTGGCACAGGGTGCCCAGAGAAGCTGTGGCTGCCCCCCTGGATCCCTGGAAATGTCCAAGGCCAGGCTGGATGGGGATCTGAGTGACCTGGGATAGGGAAAGGTGTCCCTGCCATGGCAAAGGGGTTGGAATGAGATGATCTCTCAGGTCCCTTCTTACTGAGGCTGTTTTATGCTTACATGATTCTCTAAAAAAACATTAATTTATTCAGCTCAATTTATTCTAACCCCAGTCCTCTCCAACTGGTGACTGGGGAAATTAAAACACTGTGGGAGTGGGACAGTGGGGTGGATTCTGCAAACCAGCCCAGGCAGGTCCTGGTTTAACTTCTGGCTGGTTTAACTTTAGCTTTTGAGAGCACAGTGGGTCCTGCTGAACCCCCCTGGAGATGTCACAGAGCTGTGCAGGTCTGTAAGAACAATTTATACAGCCAGAGCATCCCACAGTTATTTTCCTGACACACCACATAATACCCAGATCCTGAGCCCTAGCTCAGCCAAAGCAATATTTACTTCCAGCAGTTCCAGTGAATACCTGTGAAAGGATTAACAGGGCCATTAGTGGCAGTAATGATTATCTACTCGGTGTCATGAGGTGTGACAAAAAACTAAGGTGCAAAATTAAGCTCTTTACTAACTGAAGGGGATTTTTGGCTTAGGTTGTACAAGAATAAAGAATAGACTGTGCTTCACCTTACAAAATAAATATTAGAGATCAGTAAGACACAGTGCAAGACATTTAACAGGGCCTGGGTGGCCAAGAGAGATATGAAATAAAAGCTACTTTATAATAGCAAACAAATAACATGAATTATTTGGACCTGATGAAAAGATTGCAAATTAGATATCCCTGAATGCTATTAAATATCACAGTCACTGGATCTCTTGGTGTAAAATCAGCCTCTCTGGTTTAGGGTAAGGATGTCTGAGTTTATTTTGTTTCTATTTGGCAGTTTCAGCTGTTAACACAGCAGATACAAGGCTCACTTTGGGTTTTTGAAAGGTGACAGGATGGAAAACAACTATTCTCCCATGTCTTTATCCACAGCACCCAGTGCCCTTAGCCTGGAGTAGGAGTGGGTCCATCTGCCCTTGGCATTTCCTTTGAAAGGGACAGTTTTAGTCAATTCTGATAAATTTGGGACCAAATGTGATTCTCAGTAACCTGACTGCCGTGCTGGCTTTGAAAAAAAAAATAAACAACAAAGATTCCTCCCAGTCTTCTCAACATCACTGGAGGCTTTTCTGCTCTGAATTTGCTGTGCTGGAGCTCCTTTGCTGAAGGATATTCCCTGATAAGACATGCACTTCTAGGAAGAAATTATTTTCTGAATTTAAAGCTGTGTGGATCCAAAGCTATCCTCCATCTGTGCCAGTACACAAAGTCAAGCTTTAATTCATCCATTGATGGCAAGAGTGACTTCTACACAACCATGTTGCCACTGAAGAGCAGTAAGGACACTTCTATGTAAATAAATATATGCCAAAAAAAAAAAAAATCAATATATAATCTAAATCTAAAAAATTAGATAAATGGTGTAATGGGTTATAAAACTATATTCCTACATAAATGGCCATGGATTCAGCCAGGGAATGTCCGTAGTCCATGAAAGAGGTCACAAAACTTAACTTAGAGCTTAAAATTTGTGAGCTTGCTGCAATTGCTCCTGCAGTGTTTGGATTAAATTGGCCACAACCTCCAGGTTTGAATTTTTGTTCCTGACCATGGAGATTTCCCTTGGAAAAAACAAAATTGACTTCTAAATCTGCATCTCTGAATATGCCACTGATAATATGGCCAGTACCAATAACGTTTAACCTTGTGTTTTCTTCACACAGTGACTCTTTTCTTTTGGAAATAAATATACAAATAAACCTAAATATGGTTGCCTTTTTCTCCAACTATTCCAGTTAATTTGCATTTTAAGGCTAGACCAGAACACTTAAAATACAGACAACTTCAGACACCTTCACCAGATTGATCTATCAGTCAGTCACCTCACATTCTTTGGGTTTGACATCTTCCCTCAGGGTGTCCCACAAAACTGCACAAGAACTCCTGATTTTTGCCTCACATCATCCTAAAAGTTTCCCTGTTTATGTGCAACAACTCCTAATGGCTTCAGCTGCCTGAATAGAGGTTAAAATTTAGTGCACCTTAGCAATAACACTGGGACTATAAATCTTCATCAACCTTTAAAAATCCGGCCCCAGACTGGACAAAATTCCCTAATTAATTCCTCTCTGTTTTCTGGCAGATGTTGGCAGGAGCAAATGGTTCTGCTTCCCAACATTCCCAGTGCTCAGGTCAGCATCCAGCATCACCAGGATCCCACACCCTCAGGATCCCTCACTTCCAGGGAAGGGCAAACCACAAGATCTGGTAAAACCCAGGAGTTTGGGTGCCACACATCTTTTCTCTCTGACAGAAAACTCTCTCCACAGTCGGGTTTCAGCCTTCAGAGTCACCACTCAAGAGGTGTTTCCTGATTAAATGTATTTCCTCGTGCTTTCCAACAGGTGAACTATCTAATAAGCAGCAGAATTGCCATTCTGAAAGAGATTACAGTCCTAATGTAGTCAAACATTAAATTTAGCAGGTGCTCAGTGTGCAGTTACTCAGAGATTATTCCCTTTCTGCTTTCCTCTGTTTTCAAAACCTTGAGCTTTCTCTTCCAATGCTCTCCCAAAGTCTTTGAGCTCCCTCCCCACTGCAGAGATTCACTTCTGCTCCACCAAAGTGCTCTGTACCACATCCCTGCAGTTAAAAGGGGTTTTGGAAGATTTAAGTTGGGTTGGTTCTGACTTTCACACAGGGATGAGTTTCACTCCCAGTGAATGTGCACATTTGGGGGCTCCACAGTGCTTTAGACTCTCAAATTTGCTTCCTCTTCTGATTTTTTTTATTCCATGTGAGGCTAAGCTCATGGAAATTTTTTTGACTGGAGAGGGAAGGAAGCACTTCTAAGGAACTATTATGTTTTCTAAGTAATTCTAAATAGGTATTAAGAAAAATATATTACATTAAGTGACTGAACATTCTTCATCTCATTTCTGATTTCTTTGATTATTCACACACTTCTAAGAAAATTACCTTTGCCTCAAAAACTGAATTTAACTCATTCTCTATCCTTCAATACATATTATTTATGTATTTCATGTACAGCTGCTGTAACTGTGTAGAAAAAGCATCCTCAGATCAAGCTATTTTCCAGATCCAAACCATAAATATATCTTCATTAATTCAGATTTCCTTTTTTAATTATTATGTATCAAGCAGCGTAGTGTTTCTTTATTATTTATGTATAAATATGTATTAACTCTTTAACTTGGAATGCCTTCACTTTTCCTTATTCTTTCCTGAGCCTGATGCCTGGGAATTACCCCACATAGGATTTATAAACACAAGGCTGCAGATTTACCTAGGAGAGCCCTCTTATTTTCTGGTGAAAGCAAAGGGAGGAAAAACAACAACAAACTAACAAGAACATCAACTTTAATCACAATATCCATTTTCATCATGAGAATTTATACAAAGGAAGGTATTTTATGGCTGTCATGAGAGACTTCACCTATAAAGGCTCGGATGTCTGTATTCATGCAGTACATTTGCTGCACCTTCCATTGCCTAGAGCAGCTCCCTACACACAAAATTTTCCTTGTTTCTTTATTTCAAACATCCTGAAAAGCAGAATATAAAAATCCTGCATGTTCTTTAGCATTACTACAGGGGTTAAATTGTTAATGCTTTACTTTCACTCTAGTTTTTTATCAAACTTTCTTTTTTCTCTCCCTGGGGATAAACAAATGGACAGCTTTCCTCTCTAGTATTCCTCCTTCCATTACCATCACAGCAGAATGCATCTGAGACTATAATAATTCAGTGATGAAATACAAAATGTCGCAATGCCATCTCTCTTAAAGTGAACTGAGATTTTGTTATGCCATTTTAGGTGCACTAATAGCTCCTAAAGTCCCATGGAGTATCTTAATGTGAATTTAATGAGCTGATAGCATATAAATGACAGTACTGTGAGGGTGAAGGTGACATAACCTTTTTCCTTCTGTTTGATGTTTGTCTTTGAAAAAATACAGATCTTTTCGAAATGCGCCGCGTTATTGCAACGTGCTGCATCCTTCACTGAGGAGCCTGCCATTGTTTTAGTATTTTACAGCCCTTTTCTGCACTCTTCATGGCACTAGAAACACAGGCACTTCTTAGTTCACCATTAAGGTAATTAAAAATCTCAGCACTTTTCCTGGCAGCACAGTGCCAACAGTGATTGTGGCTACATCGTGGAGCGTCCATCCAGTGACAACCCATCAGTTTTGTCCTGCTGGTGCCAGTAGTGGTGGCATGGAACTGGTGAAATCCTGCATGAACCACATGGAAAGCATCCATCTTTCTTTCCTGGGCATCACCTTTCTACCTCCCAGCTAAGAGATGTCCTCAGCAGCACCGACTCCCAAACTCCTCGTGCCATTACCGGAGCATTGTCATTTACGAGGAGTTGCCTCCCCTCACTCAGCAGTGTCACACCCCATTGTGCACCCAAATCCCAGCCACCCTCAGCCTAATAATGGGCTGGAATCCCATCAGCACTGGCTTGGATCAGCACTGACCCTGCCACGCACAGGGGAGGAAGGTGGCAGAAGATAAATACACTGATAGCTAGCAGCAGATCTATGGAAAACAACTGGAGGATTGAGGAGGCACCCAAATGTATGAGGTTATTAAAGCCTGCCCGAGTGCAGCAATGCAGCTTCTCCACTGCAGTTTGAAGTATTGTCCTTAAAACCTTTCATTCAAACTTAAGAAATGCCATCTCAGTGGGTTTTTTTTCATCCTCCAAGCTGAACACTAAGAGCTGTGTCAGCCAGTGATGTGATCGTTTCTAGGCTAAATGTTCTGCGACTCAAAAAATTATTAACTTTCACTTCTCTTCATATTCCTTCAAAACAATGTATAGATACAGAAGTTATGAATCATGGAATATCCTGAGTTGGAAGGGACCCACAAGGATCACCAAGTTCAACCTGTCCCTGCACAGATACCCCAACAATTCCTGGGAGTGGTGTCCAAACCCCCCTGGATCTCTGCCAGCCTTGGGAATGTGATTATTCCCTGGGGAGCCTGGGAAGTGCTCAGCATCCTTGGGGGAAAGGACTTTTCCCTGAAATCCAACCTAAAACTTCCCTGTCACAGCTGCAGCTGGGTCCTGTCACTGATCACCAGAGAAAAGAGATCAGTGTCTGCCCTTCCTCTTCACCTCCTGAGGAAGCTGAAGGCAGGGACAGGTCTTCCCTCACTCTCCTCCAGGTGAACAGACCAAGTGACCTCAGCTACTCATCAAACACCTTCCCCTCAAGGCCCTTCATTGTCCTCATAGCTTTTATTATTTATTTATTATCTAAACTTTATAGCAAGCCAGGCTTATTTCTTTTAATTTCATGCTCATTTGCTGACTTTAGGTCAATCAAAGGTTTCTTGGTGTCGATTTTTTTGTTAATTTTAAATCACTTGTTTCCCCAGTGTTCACAACACTATGAATCATTCCACAGACAGCGTATTTTCTATCTTTTCATACAGTCCCAATGCTGTTGCATGAAGTATGTAATGCTGAGTGAATTAAACTTACAAAAGTTGTTTCCTTCCCCAGCAGAAATGCTAACATTTGCTCTTCTGAGAGAGACGTACCTTGGGCTGCGTTTGACAAAGAGGGAAATAAATAAATAAAAAATAAGCAGCTTACGTGTTTCAAAAAGTTGGAATTTTGGCAATGTGTGAAATTTGTTTAGAAAAACCTTTTCGTTGCCAGGTGACGAGGCAAAACATATCACATATGCTTAACAACCAGCTTGTACATATTTTGTCTTTCCAAGGTTTCTAGGGCTGGTCAGGCACAATGATGCATTACAGCTGAAGGAGCTTCCAGCAGGGACAAATGTTTGTCTCCTTCCAAAAGAATTTTCCTAATCCTTAAGAAAAACAACTCAATATTTCTCATTGCTGAATGATTGAGTAAGGATTAATTCTGCTCAAAATCCATCGTGTCACGAGTGGTAACCTATATTTTGTGTTTGCTGAGGGTGCAAACTGCTGGGGTTTTGGCACGTGGTGTTTGTGAGTGTTTCATGGTATAGTACAGGCAGCAGTTCTGCTAATGCAGATTTCTTACAACAGATTTCTGACATCTTATCCCTGTTCCATTGTCAAGGAACAGCACAGGCAGCATTGAAACTCAAGGATGACTAAGGATCAATGATGATAATGCGTTAGAATACCTCCCACCATATTCAAAAGCTACTGCTGGCACAGTCCAAGGATGTTTGCATCACTGATATTTCCATTTCATCAACATTTCCGTCCACTGGTGCGTGTTGGAATTTCAGAGGGATGGAATAATCGGTTATGGTTTTGGAGGAAGTCAGAAAGAGCCGGAAAAAATCCAATCCACACTCAGATTCCCATGAAATCCAGAGGCCAATCCTTCCCATCCCAAACCTCAGCTCTTGCTGTGAACATTTACACGGATCCCACGGCCTGGAGTTGCAGTTAATGGACTTCACACATGTGAAATTAATTGTGGGGATAATTCTGAAACAATTACCTTTTCTTGGAATCCCAGTCAACAACTCTTCTAATAAATCACGGTGCTGCTCATGTTATAATGACCATCAGTAATCAAATGCATCTGCACACTCAGCCTGTTTGCTGACTTAAACACTAAAAGGCAAAGAAGAGTTTGGTGCCCAAGCTCCCACATGCCTGATGTACAAGATGGACACAGACCTGACTGCTCTCCTCCAACCACCCCGTGCTACCTGCAATTATTAATTGTCATTATGCAAACTTGCATCCTGATCCCAATCTCTTTAAAATGTTTGTACCTACATACTCCAAATATTCTCTCTGGTTTGTTCCTTTCTCTCTCTTTTGCTTTGTGTTCCAATTTTAAGTGTCACTGAAAGAAAATTTCAGCATGACTCATGATATTAGACTGCTTTATCTCTAATTACCCTTGTCAGGAGATAGCAATAAATCAGTTTTTAAAAAGCACCACAGATTCATTTAGAACCACGAGCCATCATTTTGTTATTTCAGTGTTCCTTACAGGGGTTGCCCTCCTGTCCTCTGTGTACCCAACTGAGCATTGGCTTTTTACAGGGGGATTAGGTACCAAAAATTATCTTCTCCCAAACTTTACCAGTCTGCCACCCCTTTCCTCCATCCTACTGCACCTATTCCCACCCACCCTGGGGGTAAAACCAAGCACACACAGAAAACCCAAAGCTAAGGAACTTTCTGCTGGAGAGCACAACTTCTGGAATTAGATATCCACTAGGAGCCCTTGTGCCTGCAAATTCTAGTTTGCTCTCCCTGCCAGTAAACCATGCATGCCAGCAAACCAATTTCCTAGAATCCTCATCAGAAGACAACAACAAAGGGCTGTAATGATGGCCAAATCCAATTTATTTATGAGGGAAAGGAGACCATACACAAACCTCTCTGCATGACTGTCCAGATGTGCCAGGTCACTACCTGTAGCCATTAATATTTACTGGCCCTCCAATGCCTTAAAAATTTAGATTTTATTTATTTATTGAATCCCTTTCTTTTTCATTGTGGATTATACCCCTTTTCAGTACAAGGCATCCATTTACTCAGTGTAAACTTACACGGTGAGATATGATCCCAGATGAGGTATTGCCTCAAACAGAAGATGAAAAATATTCCATGCATTTTAAACATGAATCCAAGATCATAAGTTACACTAACTTGTAATACATTTCTGCTGTTCTCTGGCAGGAGAGAAAAACAAAAGTGGCAGCTATAGCAATTGTATAATGGTAATTATTGAGAGAAATAATTATACAAAAACCTGTTCAAATTATATACAGGATGGGATGACTCAAAGCGAGAAGAATTTAAAGTGATAGTTAATACCTCAGAAAACCTCACTGTGTGACACCAGGCAGCAAAATCAGACAAATAAATGTATCTGAAAAAATCCTTCTACCTTCTGAAGTTTGTAAAAAGTGGGCAAAAAGCAACTGTTTTTACTCTGTGGGGATTTCTAGGCAGGCTGGTTTTCCAGGGAGCTCCCAGCAGCATCAAGGAATTCCTGGACAAAGGAAAGAAGGAAACCTTAATGCAATTTTATTCTAAACAGGCTGTAATCAATTCTTTATATTCACTCAATAACCCTCAGCTGCAGGTGGATTTAGAAAATAAAGCCAGCTCTTCAGAGGTTAAAGATGGAGTGAGATGCTGCAATGGAACCAGGAGCTCCTGAATTCCTACATGCCCCTCTAAAGTCATTTCTGTCTGTACCCAAAGATAAAACTTCTTGTTCCAGAGGTTTCCAGCTGTGCTCCTGATGGATCACCCAATGTCTACAACACTCTGGATGAAACTGCAGCCACTGAGCTGATCATCCTTGAAAAGCCCAGGAAGCCTCACCACCTCTTCCCTGTTTTGCTGATCTCCTTCTGCCTTTCCCACGCTGCATTCTAGATTCCTGATATTTGTTCCATTCCAGATCTTGCTCCTCAAACACATCTCCCTACTTCAAAACTTCTGCTTTTTCTGTCTCCTTCCCTTCTTCCACCTAATTTTTAAACTCTGTCCTCACTCCCAACAACTGGCCAAAGCCCTACTTGAGAGAACAGGTTTTTTATTGTGTCTGCAGGAAAACATAGACAGATATTTAATTTATCTCTATTAGTTAAAAACTTTTTCCTAATTATTCCTTTTTAGCCTGTTACATCACCTTACATCTGTGTTGCTATGTCCCTTCTTTCTGTATCACATCTAATTTGAAATTGATGTGACTTAGTTGAGGATTACAGAGAAAAAAAATATTATTTAAGTTTGTTTTGAAAGTTCCTCACTTTGCCCAGACTATTCACACAGGCAAAGCACCCCATGCACTATCCTATATCAATAATAACCTTTCTTTGTATTGCAAGAAAGATGACAGATGCTTCAGGACACAAGAAAAAATGGAAAAAACTGTTCTGCTGACAAGTCAACTATACACAGTACAACTTGCTCAAATTGTCACATCAAAATTTGCTTTTTCTGAAAATAAAAAGCTGTTACTTTTATTTGGCAAGGTGGGTCAAAAGTCCAGCTTAGCTCAGTTCTTTTGTGCAGAAGGAAGTGTAGTGAGTGGTTCTTATAATTTACAGTTAATTCTACCATTTATTTCAGTATTCAGCTATTGCATTTATTTCTTCAATGCACATAATCAGATCACTGCATTCTTTCTAATTAAATTAGTTTCCTCTATACAGTGTTATCCTAGGAAACAAAGACAGAACCATAAAGCCAAAAGGCCACCATGGACTCAGACACATAGAGAGTTGCCCAAATTTAAATTCAAAACAGGGAGGTAATAATGTATATAATTTCAGTTTTAGGGATTCTGTGCCCCCCTGTGTTGTTTTCTTTGAAGGTTTTACCCTCGAGGCAGCTCTGTAGGGTAGTGAGGTGAAACTACCCCTAATTTAGGGGGACAGACCCAAAGAATAGAGTGCAGTTAATTCACCCAAGGTAACACATGGAGCCTGTGCCTTAGGATCTGGGAATTTATATTCCCCATCTTCCTCCAGGATCTGACCACCAGATCCAGCTTAGGGCACTAAGTCTTCCTTAGAAACATCATAGGGGTTCCTTTTTAATGACATTGGCAAATTAAGGGAAAATACTTGCATTACTACAGAGTAAAATACAAATCAAACCCCTGCACACAGGTGAGGGCAAGGTGGGAGAAAAGCAGCCCCTTGAGAGATACAAAGAGATTTCCAGGAGCAGGAATAAGATACTTAGCTTCAAGTAAATTTCTAAATCTTGCCAAAAAGGAAAACATTTAGATAAGATCCAGACATGTTGGCTTTTCCTACTTCAGCCCCTGTGTAAGGAAATTGCTGGGGTTTTGAAGACCAGAAGAAAAGTCAACTATTTTTATATCACTTTTATTATTAAAAAAAAAAAAAAAAGTTGTATATTTTGGAAGAGGAAAGAAGACCCTCTCATTCCAAAAAGTCAAGTCATTATTTCCTATATCCCAAGGCAACAACTCTCACATGGAGAGTTACAAGGTCACCCAGGAAGCCCCTGGCAGTGCTGTATTTCCCATCCCCTTTGGCTGGGGTTAACACCTTCTGCAAAGCACAATCAACTTTTAAGGCTCAAGATAAAATCTTAACAGTGCTCCTAATTATTACCAGCAGTGGCAGTTTCTGTGATGGCCACGAGGGCCTCAGTGAGGGCCCATAAACTGCATTTCACTTGGGTCAGCCATCCATCAGGGGAAAACTGCTACCCACCTGCAGAAAGGGATAGGGAATGGTTGGGTTGGAAGGGACATTAAAGATCACCCAGTTCCACCTCATTCCACACACAGGGACATCTTCCACTATCCCAAGTTGTTCCAAGCCCCATCCAACATGTCCATTTGAACCCTAAAATCTACAAGTGCAAGGAAGGCAGACTGGGTTTGACTTGATGGTCATAAAACTATAGAATGGTTTGGGTTGGAAAGAACATTAAAGCCCATCTCATTCCACCCCCTGCCATGGGCAGGGACACCCTCCACTATCCCAAGCTGATCCAAGCCCCATCCAACATGGCTGGAAAACTTCCAGGGATGGGGCATCCACAGCTTCTCTGGGCAGCCTGTGCCAGGGCCTCAGAACCCTTACAGGGAAGAAATTCTTCCCAAAGACAAGGATGAAGCTGCAATTGCCACTGAACTGCTTATTCTTACAACATATCACAATAGGAATATTTGTCAGGATATATGGCATCAGCCTTTGGTTAATTTTCAGGGCAAGGACTTTGCTGTTGAGCATATTTTTTTAATGTCACTGTGAAATGTACACTTGGTATGTCACTTGGATAAACTTTTCCAAAAAAAAAAAATCCCCACCAGAACAGCAATGAATGGGATTTACAGCTTGAGCTTCTGAGCACCTTTACTGCACAAAAAACTGTTTATTAGCACAAGTTTTCCCTTTGTATGTTGTGTTTACTTGTTTCCCAGCAGGGTCTGCTGATGTTAATGGACTCACAGCAGTGCATTCTACTTCTGTTATTACAGGTCTAATTCAGTCATTAACATTTCATTAATGGACTGGCCTCCTCGCTGTTTGCATGCCTGTCTAGATATTGATGAGCTTTCTAGTATAGAAAACTGGTATTTAAGGCAGACTCTTAAAGGTTTATTAAGATGCTCGTGAACCTTCATCGCATTCTGTCATTTATTTCAGCAGATAAAAGCCAAACCCTCAGATGAATTTGCATTGCAAAAGTTTTCAGCACCTGAATAGAAAATTAATTCCATGTGAATACCCCAAGGAGAGGGGGAAAAAAAAACCCCAAAGATTCCACAGTTACATCACTTGGATACAAATCCTGAGTTCCTGCCTCAAAACCAGTGTGGCTCAGCATTGCCAAGTCCTCTGTGCTCTACCTTGGAGGGAGCTGCATTTCCATGGGACACAAATTGATTCCTTGTTCCAAGGGGGATACTAGCTCCCAATTTCAGACTCTGAACTGGAGTTTCTAAACCTTCTCATCCCCCAATCCATCAGGAACAGCCCTACAGGTCCAGTGGAATAAATCAAACTAAGAGGCTGCTCAGAATAACTGGGCAGTGGCTTTGGGGACCTTTGACATGATCACCAAAGAGGAAGATTTATCACAATTTTTAGACTTCAGTCACTTTCTGGCTTTATCAACAGTGTATTGGAATCTAAAAACAATCTTGATAGTACCTGTACCCCAGTGGAAGGTAAATATCCTTAGGAAATTGCTCAAAGGAGTTATAAGGTGCTTCCTTTTACATTTCTGCTTTTTCCCTGTGTTTTCAGGCACCCCAGAGAATTAAAACACACTGCATAATATCATATGAGTGTCTAATGCAAGTACTTTGTGAATATTACTAATTTGATGTCATAATTATGCTTGTAATATAAAATTATTAAGCACTGTCATATTGTACAGTAAATGGAACTTATATTGGTGTAATAAAATGTATTTCAATTCCATTACAATAACTTTATCATAGTCTTTAATGGTACCCAGAGTTAACAAAAATGAGATTCAGCCAGGAAAAACACCATTGTAGAGTACCCTATACTGCAATATTAGGTCACAACAGATACAATTTGTGAGCTTCTTTATGTGCCAGTTTACATTTATGAACACCTGCAACTTATGTTTTCCTGACAAAATGAGATGCTAAAAAGTCGAGGTAGGATTAGAGGCCAGTAAACAAAATCCCCAGTGTAATTTCCCTTAATAAATTCTGCATTATCCATGCCTTTGACTTCAGCTTTATAAATGGAGCTATAAATATTATTGATCCTAAATTCTTTTTTTTTTTTTTTATTTTAAGGATCTTCCTGGCTCAGGCAGGTCTGTGTCAGGATGACACAAAAATAGATCTCTTATTATGAAATCTGAAGCTTATTATCTTGATAAATGTAGCAACATTTGAACAACCTGAGGGTGGGGGACAACAAGGAAGGAGGGACACTATTTTAATATTAATATGTTCAAGTGTTTTTCTCCTCAGTAGAACTGTCCCAACACAGAATGTATGAGCTACTTATTTAATGAAGGGGAAAAAAAAAAAAAAAAAGGGAAGAGGAAAACAAAAAGGAAAACAAAAACAAAAAAATTATTAGGAAATATGCCAAATCCTCATCTCAACATTTTTCTTTTGTCTGTCAGGGTAAATAAAACAAAGAAACAAACCACAACTGGAGGGGGGGAAAAAAACCCAGTCAGCTAAAATGTCATGACTTGCTTCTCTGCAGGTGTCAACTTGACTTCACTGAAATGGCACAAAACTTTGATTTTCTCATCAGGAAAAAATGTTTATTCCCCCTACCAGACCTAACAGATAAGAACACACTGTGTGTAACATTGCATATTTTGATCCTGTGTCTAACTTGAGACACATGCTAAAAATATTTTGTGTGCTTTGCCTCAAATTGTTGTCATGCATTATTGAATTGAGCTGTTGCTTTTTCATTAAACTGGCAGCCTTAATAATTGAAACACTGGTCTTTAGGAGACTTACTATATACTGATTATCTTCATGGGAAGAAAGAGAACATCCCAATTATTTCATATCTGTCTTGATTTTTTTTTTTTTTTTTTTTTTGGGTTTTTTTTTTTTTGGTAGGGTTTTAAAGTGTTGCATTCCTTACCAGGCATTACTGGATACCTGTATTATTTTAGCACACCAGACATCTTTTCTCTCCATTTGATTTGTCATTGAGAATTTAGCTCAAAACCTGCAGCCAGGTTTTTCCCAGTTGTGGGAAACTCAGAGCTCCTGAATGTTCAGGTGCAGCTGATGGGTGCAGCTTCAGTTCACCCCAGAAAAAGAGATAGGGAATAATAATTTTCAAAGATTTGTATGTCTGTGTGGCCCTGGTCCATTGGGTGGCAACCTCCTTGTACCTGAGCAATATCTGCTGCTCCAAAGGACAGCCAAAAACTAAGGGAAGTGTGAAAAAGTTCTGAAGTTATCACCTGATTCAAGAAAAACCTCAATTTGCTTCTCAACTAATATGTATTTTTTTAAAGTGTACTTTCTGTGGGACAGCAATCACTCTATAATGAAGGTTTTGGAAAGTCTGTTTGTAAATCATTGAACTGGTGGCTTTTCCAGGTCCCTTAATCTTTTGAACTTCTCTCAATTACACTGCAAAACGTCAAGGCAAGGTGTTTCAAAGTACCTCCCCAAAACCCAGAACAAACACTCAACTCCCACAGCCTTCCTGTGATAGAACCAGAACTAGAGATGATAAAAATCAGAAATTCTGGGCTGATGTCTCTGATCCACAGTGATGTGTCACTTAAGTAACACAAATCCTCATTTTGCACTGCACAACAGCAACAAAGATTACAAATATTAACTTCAAACACCACATAAAGTATGAATAATCTCCATTGCTACAAATCTTTAAAATGCATCGTATTTCTTTCCCACATATGTCCTTGTAGCCTCATAAAACAAACTGTTTCATTATATGGGCTTGTGTATACACATCACAAAACGTTAGCTACTGCTGAAAGTAAGAAAATAGATTTTGACATTGGAGAACTATTTTCCTGCTCTCCTGTGCCTCTGGATCTAAAGGCAGAGCTACTCAGCTGTTTAATCTGGCCTGAGTCCAGGCCTGCATTTCGTGGTGAGATGCCAGGAGCAGCAGTGCCACATGGAACAGGAGTTATCTTCTGCAAACTCACGGTGATCACAGGGAAAATTGTATTTGAGCTGATGGAAAGAACAATCTCGTGTTGTTCTCTTGTCTGGTCAGGACTGATCTTTGTTTGGGCAACTAAATTTTGTCTTATTAATCAGAAGATGTATGAGATGCTGTACTCACTTCATTACACAGAATTTGCCAACCCTTCCATGCTATGTCCACCCAAATTCCTGGCCCTGCCCTCCCTGAGCATGTCTGAACTACAGCAGAGGCTCACAGATTGCAGAGGACAGACATTAAATGTGAGTTGAAGTTATACAGACAAATTGTTGAGTGTTGAAACCTAGATGTACATGAAAAAGAAACATTTTTTGTCCATTTTTGCACTTTACTACTTGTCAAAACTGTCAAGGTGGGAAAGCCTGTCTGCTTCCTGTCCTTCAATTTAAAGTAGCTGGATGTAATGCCCTTTTAATGAATTCCCAGTCCAGTCTGCTATCACTGTTCAGTTTATTAGCTTCTAAAAGTTTAGATGAAGCAAAATGTGTACATTTAAAGTGGTAAAATTAAGGAGTTTTCCTTGTGCTGTATGAAAAACTACTTATCCTCTGTCTTCTCTAACACTTGAAGAAGAGTAGAGTCCAGGAAAGGAAGGATTTTCATTAAAGTATAGGACTCAATCAACATTCAGGCACAAGAAGAAGAAGAAGAAAAGCTAGGAATTAATGTTTATGTTCATTGCTATCACCTGATATCTCAAAAAAAAATATCCAACCCAAACCACAGGAACCCAAATAACCAATAAACTATTGAAGAGTCATATAAAGAAATTTTATCTCACCTGCATCATTTCTCCTCTTTTCCTCCTGAAGCTGATACCATTTCAATATGATTTTGAATTTGCTAGAAATATTAAATTTGCTCATTACAGGAAATATAATCTCTTCCTGATAAAGAGACCTTTAAGTACCTCCTGGTGCTTTAGGGACAACCTACAAGCAAATATTTCTTTATTCTGTGACATCCTCTGGGGTGAAAACAGGCTTTAAAAGCCAGGTTCCCATTTCCTGGCACTGGAGGGTTTCAATAGCTGTTGGGATGGGGCACACCTGTCACACCAGGTAAACTGGGGTAATTTTGATGTGTCTCAACACCACCTGTCAGGGGCAGGTAGGGAGGGATGCACAATGTGCCATGTGCAGGAGGCAACCATGAGGATGAAGATGAGAGGATGGAGAAAGCCCTGACTTCTGGGAAGGCTTTGCCATTCATGTCCCACATGGGAAAAGAAGCCAGCAGGAGAACACCAAGGACACTGTACCCTCTGGAGAGCTTCTCCAATTGGTTGGAAAATGTTCTCCACCAATGGATTGCGGTGCAACCTTGGACCAGCTGATGTTCTCCTGCCAGCAGGCAGGCTTTAGGAGGAGCTGGGGGTATGGATGTGACTGTGACACAAGATATGGGGATTTGGGGGTCTCGTGGTTTTGCTTTGGCTCTAAACAGCAGGGTTTTGGGGTCTTGTCCTTTTTACTGCCACTCCTCACTCACCCTGGACACCACAGCCCTCAGAGCCTTGTGTGCAGCCCATGTCCTGCCCTACTCCTCTCCTGCCCTCTCTCCCTGTGTTCCTCCCTCCTTCCCTGTCTTCTCCACCATTCCTCAGTTGTAGGACAACTCCCTTTTCCACCTTGATGTTGTTGTCTCATTTGATGTAATTTCACCCTAGACCACCTTTTATAAAAAGCTCCTCGCAGCACCCACAGCTCCTTCCCCAAAAATGATTCTTCCATGACACAGTGAGTTTAAGCAATAATAACCAACTTACAAGGAGGTTTTACAAGCAGCACATGCAGGAGTGATTGACAGACTGGGTTCTGCAGCAAGGTCTAGGTGTGAAATCAGCAGGTGTTTCACAGATGCTGTGTGTTTCCACTGATGTTCCCCAGATCTTCCAGCTCTCACACTCAAAGAAATCATTTTCATCTGTGCAAAGAGGATACAAACATAAGTGTCCTAGTTTAGTATCATCCTGTGATGCTTTGGAAGAGAGGGAAACATGGGAAAGATGTAAGGCTGTAGAAGAGGAGGCTCATTAGGGAAATTTATAGCAGCACATCAGAATGGCCCACTCCTGTTGTCATAAAAATATTTGCAGTAAGAAAGAAACAATCAGATAAAAACTAAAGAGATGTCTTAGCATTTAGTGGGTAATTGTATACAACCTTCTAGAGACTATAAAAGAAAAATCCACCAAAATGGAAAGGAAGTCCTGGTTGGTTCAGAGTATGTTAAAGAATGTTTTTCCTAGTGAAACAGTTAAAACTTGGAGAGATGGAAAGGAGACAGAAGACGACACTGGAAATGTAAAATGAGCATCAAGCAGAAAACCTCCCAGTCTGCACCATCATCTTTCATGAGTTCCACCAGTGCTGGCTCTGAGCCTGGACTGTTCATTTTTGAAAAGCTTCTCTTTATTGTTTTAATGAAAATTCACCATGGTTCTAATGGCAAAAAAATACCTTAAACAGACCTTTAAAAAAGAAATATAGGAGGGAGGGAGGACTCATTAAGTGTGAAGTTTGACAAGTATTAGTGAAACAAAAGACCCCAGCACACAAGTTTAAATAGCAGATAACTCTGTCACCATCTGATTGCCAGGAGGAGTTTAAAATTCAGGTCTCCTGTCTGGAAAAAGTATTACAGGAACATATTCTGAACTTTGCACGGTTCATTTTTTGTTACGAATTAGATCCATCATGAGATTTATTGAGATGCCTCATGTTTAATAAAATACTCATAACGGTTTGTGATATTTCACAGGATAAATAACAGGATTGTTAACTCTGTTTGTGTAGCAGGTCTCAGGATAATAAATGGTTCATTCAATAATGAACTGACAACAAGTTATTCAGGTTATAAAAATATGGGAGATAAGTGTCAAAATAACAAAAGTCAAAGGATCAGACATTCAGACAGCATTGGAGTCCAAAATCAGGTTGCCCCATCATTTAAATTCTGAAACCATTTGAAATAAAAGGGTGGAAATTTCCACATAAAGCATTTTCCAAGCCAAATCCACAACAGGACAGAGGAGACAACTGTTCTTTTTTTTTTTTTTTTCCAACACAGCCCAAGACATCTCAATCTTCCCATGTTATTCAAATCTAATAAAAGATTAATATCCTTTTAGAATAAAATAATATAAAAGTATCTGAAGATAAACACATAAAAAATTATTCATCCTGTCTCTGCCCCTCAAAGAACACATGAGCAGAGAAAGTTCAATACATTTTTAAAAAATACATTCTTTAGAAAATATGAACAAGTGAAGACTCTCTGAGTATATTTGACTTCTAAATAAATTGCTTTCTTTTTTGGAATTGCTGAGAAGGCAGACACTCAGTGAGGTCAATGAGACTTACTGATTGCACAGTGTTACTGAAAATTAGGCTACTTATTTGGGAACTAAATATGGATGTTAAGAGCATTCAGTGAAGTCACACTTTTGAGCATTTTGGAGCTGGCCTACATTTTTAAAGAAAACTTTGAGACTTTGAGCAATAACTTTTTGGAAGAACCAGATATTTAGGATGTCCTTCGTAGCAATTAAAGGCAATTCACAGAACTGAAAAGATGATTTGGGCAGGGGGGGAGGGAGGTGGCTTCAATTCCTGTAAGGAGACATCAATTTGCAATCAACTCAACTTAATTAGGGTGCTCCCAATTCTTATCAGTTTTGATTCTGAGATATTTAAAGGACAAGGAGAGGGTCCTCAGGATGGTGTTTGATTCCCACCTATATGGCAGGATGAAAAATGATGGAGAAGAGACAATTAAAGAGGAAGCACAAAGGAAAGGGCAGCAAAAAACCCACTTTTTGTTATTAGTGTGATTGTTCAAATCCAAACACTCTTCAAAAGTCATTCCCATCTATTTTGTCCAGGCCAGTTAATCTCCAAAGTTTGTCCATCAAGTGTCATGCTTGTTTCATTCTTTGATATTTACAACAATAAAAAGACTAAATAATAATAAAGAATTACACCCTCAAAAAAAAAAAAAAGAAAAAGAAAAATGAATGTTTGAAATGGCCATTTCAAACTAAAACAACTGCTCTTGCTATCAATTTAAGTAATCACTTTCCCAGCTGACAGATGCAAAGCTCTCCCTTCAGATAATGACTTTTCCAGCTGACTAGAGTCAGGGAACAGGAAGTGTATGTGGGGATAAGTGTTTGGGAATTAGAGGACAGCCAAAGTTTGTGGCTACCTGTATTATCTGCAGGAGGTTATTTTACTTCTGCTGGCACATTTTTATCTGAAATCAGCATAAATGAATCTTTTAAAATATGTTTCATGCAGCAGGATACTTTTTTTACAGTACTAGGCAATTTTAAAAGTTGTGGGTTTTTTTGCTGGGTTTTTTTTTTTTTCTGCTTGAGATTAAACTCATTCCATAAGGCAGAAGCTGCAGTTTTCACCAGAGCTGTCCCTGGGCAAGGAGAAAATGGTACATGGTGTTTGTTTCTGTCTGCACTCCAGCCAAACCTGTTCCCTGGTTTCCAGCAGGGTTGGAAATGCAAATGCCTTCTGGCTAAAATAAATAAGAATCTTTTTTGAGACATGTCCCAAGTCAAGAACTGGCAAACTGAGCTATATTCATACCCTTCAATGATGTGGAGCATTAAGGAGGTTACTCCCAGTTTGGAGAAGGAGAACCTCAAGACTTATCCAACACTTGGGGCATTTTTGAAGGCCCTAAATCAACAGTGCTGTCAGATGTGGCTGAAAAGATGCAAATAATCAGCCAGTGATTATTTAAATGATACCTCAGCTGAGCTAATCATGTTGCATTACCTGTCCAAAAGTTGGGAGGTGTTATCACCTGGCCATGCCAGACAGGACACACCAGGCAGGTCCGTGTCCATGTGAGAGAAAAATGTGTTTAATTCTCTGTGCAGCAGGAAAGGAGAGGCCACATTAAACTCTCCCTGGAGCTGTCAGGAGAAAATCACTGGAAATGTGAAGGCAGTTTCAGCCCAGCTTTTTCCTGTAGACCAACATGTCAGACACCACTCAGTTGCCCTAAAATAGCAGAGCCCCCATTCGATGTTAAAATAAATCTGCTGGGCTGATCATCATAAAAAGTTATAACCCAACATCAAATTTTAGCTTTTACCAGGAAAGGGAAGGCTGAGGAACTTTGGCTGCAAGTCTGTAAAAGGATCACCATAAGCCAGCACATATGACTGTCAACTGATATGAAATGAAAGATTCCTGTTCATGATGACAGACTGAAATTTTTATTGGGTTTGACCAAATCAGAAGCAAATATTGTGAGGGTTTTAATCTTGTGTTCCCTCTTCTGCCATATTAATATTGTAAAATACACCAAAAAAGAAAACAAACAAAAAGACCCACCAATTTTAAAAATAAATAAGAGAATAAAATAACTGAGCAGCTGTATTAGTCTTCATGTGAATGATACCCTAAAACTACCAGAGCAGTTATCAGTTTTTCAATTTAACTCTTGCCTTATTATGTCTGTTTCTATTTCTTATCTCTGAATAAAATTTGCTTTTTCAAGTTAAACTTCCCACAGTCATAATAACAAATGGAACATGAGGCTTGAACTCGTGTCTCTGTTTCTTCTCTTCTCCTTTCACTGGAGGTATCAAACAGGGTACATGAGAAAATAACACAACACAGAGTATGGAATGGAAGTGAACTATTAAAGTCATGATAAGAACTAGGGAGAGAGGCTCTGGAATACGTGTGGAGTGAAATATGATCTCTTGAAAGAGTGAATGTGAAGAAAAAGGCAGCGTGCAAAAGTAGAAGCATTACATGTTCATACTCCCTGCTCCTTTCTTGTGAGGCTCTGCCATGTCTCATCCCAAAATTTTCCTTCTATTTGTGTTTCTTTGGCACAGCTTTTTTTTTAGTATATAAAAATAAGGGGGTTTATTAATAACAGCAAGGAGAAAGGAGAAGTGATTGTGGAAAGATACG
This sequence comes from Aegithalos caudatus, assembly GCA_013389925.1. Taxonomy (NCBI): domain Eukaryota; kingdom Metazoa; phylum Chordata; class Aves; order Passeriformes; family Aegithalidae; genus Aegithalos; species Aegithalos caudatus. The sequence goes on from WEIU01010503.1 coordinate 1,888,026, forward strand.
GAATTTTCACATATGAAAAGAGGAATGGAAAATGGAAAATGTGCTGGAGTCCCCATCCCAGGAGGTGCTCAAGGAATGTCTGGATGTGGCACTCAGTGCTCTGGTGGGGATCTGTCACAGCTTGGAGCTGATGATCTTGAAGGTCTTTCCCAACCCTAATGATTCTGTGATTCTGCAAAAGAGCAGCCCCAGCCTTTCACAGAATCTCCCAAACGTGGAGAGTCTATTTCCTCATTAAACAAAATTCCTTATTGAAGCCTGAGGGAGGTCTCACAGCACACACTGATGACAGGCAAAGCAATCCAAAGCTCCACATATTGTTTTATTTACTTTTTTAAAAATTAAACTCGGTTGCAAAGCTGCTTTGGCCTCTCACCCATGGCATCACACTCTATTACTTCCCTTTGAAACGCATCTAGTAAACTTTAAAAGCCTATCCCTCCAAAAGCAGAGGCCATACAAATACTTAAGGGGTTAATAAACTCTTCCAGTATACTAAAATCACAAGTTTTATACCTCAGCCTTGAACAGTTGGAGCTCCTAAGAGAGGAGTAATTGCACTGTAGTAATGTTAAGGTTTGATTTAGGTTTCTCTATGGGCAGGATGAAGTGTGTCTTACTCCTCAGGTGTGAGACTTGGCCACTCTGCCTTTTGCAATATATTATCCCAACACTGTCAGAAAATACTCAGCAGAGCCAGTTCTTACTAAACTGGGTGTGTTATAAATCCAGGGGAAGGAGGGGATTTCTTATGCCAACAATGCTTCTCAACCTTTACCTTATTACCACACTTCTTGGCTGCTCCGAGATGAAAATCTTTTAAGCTCCTTTTTTTTTATTTTTTTTTTTTTATTTTTTTTTACTGCTTGTGTGTGAAATCTCAGACAACAGAGCCAAAAGCAGGGAAAGTTCAGGGCGGTTTTACGACCCCTGTTTTATCAAAAATTTTGATCTCCAAAGCCTGAACGCACAAATTCGTGGCGGTGGGATGAGGTCAGTGAAACCACACCCATTCCCTCGACAGAATTTCCTTCTCCTTTAGCAGACAGTTTTTACATGGGCTCCAGAAATATGCCCTGAACCAGGAGAAGCACTTGCCCCTGGATTGAAGGCGGTGCCAAGTGAATCAGGAATCCTCTACGTGGCGGATTTCAGCTCTGTGTGTGCTCGAGACACATTATCTGTGAGTTCTGGAGGTGAAGTCCCTCTTTAATGAAATTCAGCTGGGCAGGAATAGCCTAGAAACACCAGCAGGAACGCCGAGGGAGAATGACAAGACAGGTTTGGCACAGAGGGATGCATGAAACAAAATAACCACAGTGAAGATTTCCAGAGAGGAAAAAAAAAAAATGTGGATTGTCTTGTAAGAGGGAAAGTGTGTGACACGAGGAGCTGGGGAGGAATGGCAAACACATGTCAAGCAGCACATTTTATTTACCTTTCATTAGCATGTCTTCCTTGGAGAAGGTTAAATACTCCAGGAGAGGAATGGGATTTTTCTGATGTTAACTAATCCAGACAAAAGTGAACGGAGATTTGCTTTCTTCAGCATTCATTGATATTAATTGCTTTATTGAACTAGCTGTGGGAACGTGGATTTCCCAATGCCAGCATAAAGGATCATTATTTATAAGCTAACTGATCCCACAAATTCTACACTTAGCTCAACATTTCCTTTGGAAACGCTGTAAGAATCTTTTTTAAAAAATTATTATATTTCATACTTTAAACTAAGGCACACCAGCTAAATGATACAGGTTTTCCAGGAAAAGAAAAACAAGTTTTTAAGGATCACATAAAAGATTCCAAATCAGCTCTGAAATGCTGCATATCATTACATTTTCCCTGTCTTTAGTTTTCACTCTCTCCCTTTTCCCCTGACTTACAGGTGTCCTTAGTTACAACCATCAGCAAAAACAAAACACACATGCAGGCTATAAATCTGTATTTGTGTACTAATTCATAAGAGTAAAATATCTTCAGTTGCTCTTTCCAATTTCCTTTCCCTGTTCAATTCATGATTGTGTTGCAGTTTATTGAGCTTAAGCTTTCAGGAACTTTACTTTGTCCCAAAAGGTTGATTAGATGGAGACCTGAAAATGTGGATTCTGGCTTCAAGGGAAGATATTTGGCAGCAAAGAATCAAAAGCACAATAAAAGCAAATAAATAAACACTGAAATCTTTTCAAAGCACTGAGTTGTCACTGTAACCCTTTGGAGATAGATATGGATGGCTCAGTCCATCAGAGTTCATGCAAAAAATATACCAAGAAGTTAATAAATTTGAAAGAGAAGCCAAGAATGAATGTTAAGTTCTTTTGTTCCAATATATCCTAACAATGCTTACAGCATTGCTGCAGTTAAGCTCAACTTTGCTGTTCAAAGGCCAATTTTGGGGCTTTATGTGCTGGTTTAAATCATAGCTGAGCTCAACATGGCATGGAAATAGATGTGTGACAAATGTTTGTTTTACTTATATTCCTTCCACTTTATGTCACAGTCAGAATCCTTCACCAAACCCCCAAAAGCAATCATTTTTGTCATAGTTTAGATTCCAAATTTGCAAGTTACAAAGGAAGAATGAGGATATACTTTATAGTTACAATCAATCTCTATCAGAGAGAAAGAAAAAGCATTTTAAATGGCATGAAAAGAAGCAAAATATCCTTGGAGAAGACACACTTGACTAGAAAGATCATATTATTGCACAGAATTAGGTCAAAGCAGATCCAAAGATGAGGAAACTTTCTGCCTGGGACAAGCAAAATTTCAGGACACTGAACTTACATTTGAAGATCCTTGGCCTCATGAGACACTTATAGGTTTGCCTTATTAATGCAAAAAGGATTATTAAATATAGATATTTTACACAGATATTATTGACAATCTGTGTAGGAAAAGAGCCTCGTGGTTGTGTTCACAACCAAAGCTTGGACATGATAAACCTTGGCTAAAAGAGTTTGGCTCCAAAGCTCTTCAGCAGAATAAAGTGAACAAAATGTGAAGACAAATACTCCAATTCTTAACCAAAGTGTCCACCAAGTTTCTAGTTAAGGAACCAATTCTGAGGATGGAATTTCCCAAATTTCAGTTTTCAACACCTTCAGAAGAAAGGACTTGTCCATATAGGAAAACCAGGACGTGATACATGTTGACATGTTGATGACCAGAACTTGTGAGAGGAGAAAAAAAAAGAACTTGGAGGGCTTTTAGACAGAAGAGGATCCTGTAGGCACAAAGTAAAGTACCCAGAAATTATCAGAAATCCCAAATTCTTAGAAATCCAAAAAATAAAATTTCAAGTTTTCTTATCAAGACATTTCATGTTAGACCATTACCACAAAGGAAGGGAAGCACTTAAGATCCTCCTCTGTGTCATTTCCAAGACAGCATTTTTTAGCTTTCCTCTGTTCCCATTGCTGTTCCCTTTGCAGAACATTTCAAGGTTTCAGAATCCAATAAATTGAAGATTTAATTGAGTGTTGCCAATACGTGGCTTAGTTTGGTATTATATGTGTGTACATGTTCAAGTGTGCACACACACACTATAAACTTGGAAAGGGACCCAAGGTGGAACTGGTCACACTTTGGGTTCAACTGAAGTATTCAAAAGGAAAACCTAAAAAAAAAAAAAAAAATCTTTACATCCTTTACTCGAATTGGGCTGGCATGGAAAACCATGTTCATATTGTACTCATTTGTGGTCTGCTTCTCAGGAATTTTAACAGATGACAATTCAAAGATAAATTTGCTTTAAAAATAAATGATGAAAAATAACTGGCTTCCCGGCTCTTATTTCATAATCTCGAAAGTATGTTCAGATTTATGTAATTAAAGTAGAAAATAGAAGTCTAAAAATGAAACCCGGGTTCGCATTAGAGCAGCAGGCATTAATAGGATTCTTCTTCCAATTCATTTTCTGCTGTAGCACCAAACTCCACCACAAGTGGGGGAAAAGTGGAATTCTGACCTGCTCAGGTTGTGATTGATGCCAAGGCCCATTAAAACATAAACATGCTCACAGCTGGGCATGTGCTTTAGTGAGGTAAAACCCAAAGCTGTGACACTTAGGAACATTTTTTTTTTTCCACCTATTTATGAATTGTGGCTTTTAGCACTCATTCCCTTCCATAACTGAGATTTAAAAAATAAGACTAATTTTCTTTCCTTCACAAAGCAATAATTTGGAAGCTGACAGTGTTACTCTGTAACCCAAAAAACAGTAAAAAAGGGGCCAAAACAGCTCAAATATGATGCTGAGGGAGGTGCACAGCCTAAGGTCTGGCTGCAACCTTAAAATCAGCTGTATCTCTGTCTCTGGAGGGCAGCAAATTGCCTTGTTGGATGTGGAACTGAGCAGTAACCCAGCTCTGGGGTTCTCCAGCACAGGAGGGACATGGAGCTGCTGGAGAGAGTCCAGAGGCACCAGGATGAGCAGAGGGATGGAGCAGCTCTGCTGGGAGGAAAGGCTGGGATTGTCCAGCCTGGAGAGGAGAAGCTTTGGGCTGACCTCACTGTGGCCTTCCAGGACCTGCAGGGAGCCTGCAAGAAAGGTGGGGAAAAACAATTTACAAGGGGATGGAGGGCCAGTAAAGGAAGAATGGTTTAAAACTGACAAAGAGTAGGTTTAGACTGGAAATTAGGATGAAATTCTATGCTGTGAAGGTGGTAAGGCCCTGGCACAGGGTGCCCAGAGAAGCTGTGGGTGCCCCTGGATCCCTGGAAGTGTCCAAGGTGAGGTTGGAGCAACCTGGGATAGTGGAAGGTGTCCCTGCAGATGAGTTTTAAGGTCCATCCCAACCAAATTCATTCCATGATTCTATGCTAATAGCTACAAGATCCAGGGATGTCCCAAGAAATTTTAAAGATTCCAAATAAATGAGCAAGTGAAATAGCAAATACGACAAGAGATCAGTTTGCAGAAACAAAAGATCTGTGGCTAAGTGAGGTGGTGCAATTTGTTGCTCCCATGAGTAATGTTATTATAATGAAACTCACACCTGAAAGGAAAAGCAAGCACGGTTCAAACAGGGAATCACTGCCAAAAAAAAAAAAAGGAAAAGAAAAGAAAAAAGATTTCACACTGGATAGGCCTCAACTCAAATCTAAAATTATCCATTTAGACTCTGCACTTCCACCAACTCTGAGGTGTTTGGCTGAAACATAAATTTGATATGGATTTGGAAAATCAATGGCTTGTGTTAATAGAGAAGTGGAAGTAAACAACAATTTTATGACCTAAAAACAACAGAAAGGAAGTTGCTTATGCTTCTCTTCCAATTTAGATTTTCACGCTTCCAAATCAATTAAATTAAAGTTTCAGTGATATTCTCACCCATGGGATTGCCTCTTTCTCCTTTTCTGGAGGACCTGTGTAAACCTGGGAGGTTCCCCATACCTTTCTGCCTATCCTGTTTTTAATTTTTACCCTTTTTCATATTTACCTTCAGAGTACTGCACTGGCCCTCTTAATTTTCCATTGTTTCTTCAAGAATGCCACCTCTCAGGTGACAACCATCCCCTCCCTGCCACTCCTCCCTTTATCCACACTTACATCACTTCTGATCCAAGGCCATTTTTTTTCCCCTTTTTCCATATCTGTGACTTCCATGGTGGCAGCAAGAAATCAGCTTCCTTGAGAGATGAACGTATTCATTTATTGGCACATATCTTAAAGGAATTGAGACCTGTTGAAAGGAATATAAATCTTGATATATGACATGAATATAACATGATTGACTGGATGATTTACAAATCTAAATCACCACTCATTCCTTGTAGTGTTCAATATTGTGTTTAGTTTTTTACCAAATTATTTGAGTCAGGTTCCCTGTCTCCATGTGTGTTTTTTGGAGGCTTTACCACAATAGGATTCTGACATAAATTATAATCTTGGGGTCACCAGCAATTTTTTTTTAATAAAAAACAACAATAATAAAGCAAAACAACTCCATGTGTTAGGCTAATCTTTTAAGCTGTAAAAGCCTGGATTGATTTCTGAGTACTATCTCATCTCTTGTGGGTGAGAAGGATTGAACAGATTTCTGGATGCCAAAAGTAAAAACTGGAATTGAAAACTCCTCATCCAAGCATCCAAGCAGAGTGAAATTCCAGTACATGGAATCAGCAGATGGTGTGGGTTAGAGGGGCCCTAAAATCAACAGGGACACCTTCCACTACCCCAGGCTGCTCCAAGTCCTGTCCAGCCTGGCTTTGGACACTTCCAGAAATTCAGAGGCAGCCACAGCTTCTCTGGGTGATTTGTGCCCTCAAAGGGAAGAATTCCTTCCCAAAATCCCATCCATTCCTCTCAGCTTTTCCTCAGCAGAGGTGTTTCACCCCTTTAATCATCTCCTTGTCCCTCCTTGGAACTCTCTCCAGCAGCTTCGTGTCTTTCCTGTGCTGAGGATCCCACAGCTGGACACAGCAGAACATTAAATTATAGTATTAAAATTCAAAAGGCCATGTCAAATTGAAGAAAATACTTAAAATTCCCATTTAATTAAAGAAGGAAAAGTACACCTTTTATGGTTAGTTAGGAATTACCAGGGTGTTAAATGAAGAAATGGGGATGTTCTGTTAAGGCAACAGCGCTGTAGGACAGTTCCAAAAATCAGAATCCTAAATGTTATGGTACTGTAGAAAAAGGAGGCAAAACACCTCAGAAAGCTTATGGGTACAACATGGAAATAATGGGAAATATCCTTCTGCATTCCTTGGTCTTCATAATACATGATCCAACCATAGTGTCATAAACAGTTATTAAATATCCAGGTCAAAAAAGATGGGGACAAATTGGAGACAGACTAAAAGAGAAGAGTGGGAATGATAAATATCTAGAAAATCAGAATTTCAAGGGAAAAAATAAAATTAAGGGAATCAGAAATTTTTGCTCTATAAAAGAAGTGTCTGGGCTAAAATACAAAAGGAATAGAAATGCAAACCAAAAAAACACAACCCTCTGGCTATTTACTTTGGTGGAATTTCAGGGGAAAATAAAAAAAAAGTAAGTATTTGGTTGTATGGAAAACGTCCCGTGTAAATGAGAAACATTTTGTGAAATTTCATTAGGATTTACACCCTTTAATGTGAGATAGACTTAAAATCTATTTTTAACCAAAGAATCTTATTAAAGTAAGAAGATTGCCTGGTTTACTACTTGCAGTTGTTTCAAGCAGTGGTGGCTGATGATGCTCTTTATAAACAATAGGGAATAAATTTAAACAAGCTAAAAGATGTTTAATGTAAAAAAAACTGCAGCTTGAGAAAAAATATGTTGTTGTGGATTGCATATTTTACATGCAATTTATGCTGCAGTTTCTCTTCATTAACCACATCTCGCAGATTTTTCAAAGCACCAGCATGAATATTATTAACATGTGTTAAAAATGTGTTTAAAATAATGTATAAAGCTCTGTGTTTAAAGCAAAAGTTTAGGTATAATGAACAAGGGTGTCTGCATTTTATATATTGGTTTGTGTGCATGTGTGATGTATAACCCAGAATTTGTGTGCACAAATGCACATATATATTGCTCGTGTTTTAATTAAACTGAACTAGACCTTAACAAGAACATCTAATTCATAATTCTCTCATTCTCTTCTAGAGATTCTTATTAGTTAAAGCAGTTATAATCCATTCTGGAATGTGACATATAGAAATTACCAGCATCTCCTTTCCCTGTGTTCCTTTCCTTACCATTGGTTTCCTTTTACTACAGGAAAACTTGTAGCTTTCAGTTTTAATTTGCATTACATCCCCTTTGTGTCCATCTTCCAAAATTGCTTTTGGTAGGCTGGTATTGATAGAAGTCATGGATAGCGGCAGACACAGGTCTTAAAAATGACAAAACCTGAGAATCTGAAGTCTGAGCAACCAACAATACCTTTCATTTCTGGTCTTCACTTCATGCTTAACACTGAGGCTGTGAGGGGTGAAGCCTCAGAAGGATTTTGGTTTAAGCAATCCTGGCTGATTCTTCAAGCCAAGAATATGTCCTGCTGCCTGGACAATGCTGAATAGAGGAGAGCATTGCCAGTGGGTTCATGCTGTGCCAGAGTTACTGGAGTCAGCGTAGGTTTGAGGAAATCAGAAAGTATTAATTGTCTCTATTATAAATTAGAATTTAATTCAGTGGGTTTATGCCTCAACACTATCAAGTAATTCACCCAAACCAGAGGGTTTGTTAGTCCCCATTGGGACATGGGACAGGATTCAGAGATGTGACAAGGCTTTTTGCACCAAGATTTCTGTGCCACACGTTGTGGTTGCCTCCTGCTCGTTGCACTGCACTTGTGTTTGCTCCTCAAGTATGTATGGAGAAGAGGTGATCCGAGCCTCCCCAGCTTTTTGGAATATCCAGATATATTTCACTGCCAAAGCAGAGATGTAACCAAAGCACCCACCAAATCACAAGCACAGCAGACACATTTATCTTCCCCCACCTTGTTCAAGAACCTCCGGTATCTTTGCTTCTGGTAAATGTTCTTTCCACAGCTGTGCATTTCTGCCCTTTACATCAGGCCGTGTTAACCAACAAGAAGATAACAGCTAAAATTAGTGAGTTTCTCTCCTCTACCAGCAAGCAATCAAGTCTCTGAGGTTGATATGCAACCCCAAATTCCCGGACTAAAAGTTAAGGCAGCCTTTCCCTGGGGAAAAGCTAACTTCATTTCTAAAACACATTTGATTTCCTTTTTCTAATCTCTCCGTAGCCTTTTTACACTGCTGCGTGCTTTAATTTTGCTTTCAGTCAGAAGTTTAAAAACTTTAGCTTCTAATAACTGGAAAAAAAAAAATGGTTATTTAAAGATAACTGCAACTTGCTTAACATGCCAGACTATCATATGCTGGCTGCTTTGAAGCTGCAAATTAATGACGAGCAGGAACAGTGACTATCTTTCAGAGGAAACTGACCTCTTTCTAATGGCTCATCGCTAATGTCATCTGTCTGCTGCATCTCATTATGGGAATTTCACGGAGTAAGAAAGTATCTTAAGGCTGTGCACAAATAAAAAGGACCTTCTAGTATTGAGCACTTCGAAAATTTTTGATCTCTCAAAATACCTTCCTTAGATACTGGCTTTCCCCTTTTGTGCATGGCACGCTGCTTATGTCATCTATTCTCTGTGACTAATTATGTTAATTTTGTGCCATAAAAGTAACTGAAGGCTGTTAAGGAATAAAAGCTTTTGAGTGGCCTTATTTCATAAACACCCCTTTTGAACAAGGCGCATTTAGTCATATTTGCAGTAACAGAAAGAGTCTTGTGCTAAAAATACAACAAAGGCTCTTGAATATGGCCATTTATTCCTACTTTATTAGGTAATTTATGAAAAGTATGAAGGGAAGCCTTTTTGTTACTATAATTTGCATAAAGCTGGTGCCCCATTAATGAGATAACTTCCTGCCTTTTGTGTACCACCAGCTGGAAATAGAAATATAGGAACTTTTCTGTCTCCCAATTACTTAACCTGCTGAGTTCAGAGTTGGAGAGTAAACAGGATTCATATCAGTCAAAGAAGTTGATTTCTGCTGCTCTATCTAGAATATTTTTTATTTAATTAAGGAGCCAGTGAAAGGGAAACATTAAAAATACACTAAAAGTCCATCAGCTCCACGAGACCAAGGCTTTAGACCTGTGCTTCAGTTCTGCACCTGTCTTTTTGTGCTGTCAGTCACAATTAGTTTTGCTCCAGACCAGATCCATCACAAATCAAGGCAGACGTCAAAACCCGACAGTTTGAAGGGTTGTGGGTGCCAAAGGATGCAGATGGGTTCTAGACATCATTTAAAAATCACCTAGAAACTCGACTGGCATCCAGGGCTCAGACACTCTTGGAAATCCCATTAATTGCCTCTGGTGTTAATACTTTAGATATTGTGATTTGGGTAGAAAACTGCCTGCTCCAGGAGCCTTTCCCAATGAGAAGGAAATTCCTCCTCTACACCACTGATTTGTGTGCCAAAAGTCCAATCTGCCCTTGGATTGGCTCAGATGGAGCAGTGTTTCTTGTCACTCTGCTTAGAAACAGAGGTATTCACATTAGCATTTTTTTTCATCGGTTTTCCAAGTTAATAGCATCATTTTGACTGCTGAATTAAAGGTATTGTTTATCAATTGTAGCATTTATACATGAGGTGATAACTTAGCCATAAAATCAATGGACCAGCTCCCCTATTTAGATATTTTTACACTGTTTACTATCTCCGAATTTATTTCAAGTGGCTTAATTATAATTAGGATAATGACAACTCCTTAAAAGTGTGCTGAAACATAGGCAGGATACAAAAAAAAAAATCTATGTATATAAAAGGAGTTTAAATTTCAGCTGCACAGCCTTTGTGTAGTTTGAGGTCAGTTTGTTGGAGCATTAAAAATTGTTCAGTGGTCAAATTTCTTGATTAGCCCTACCTGCCTAATTTGTTAAATCTGAATAAAAGCCATCTTTTGATGTTTGTACCCACTCCTTGGTTGTACTTTGGGAATTCCCCGCCTTCCCATCGCAGGAAAGCTGCTCTCATCACCCTCCAGCTCTAAAGGAGGAAAAGGCAATCAAAATCACCTTTCAGACAATCAAATGGATTCAGTCCCAGTTTAAAGAGTCCTTTGACACTCCCCTGTATATCTAAACAAATCACTGCAAGCCCACATATCACCTCATCTAGTTAAAATATGGATATATTTGGAGTAGCTGCAATAGAGTTTCCACTGTCATTTTAACTATGAGCTAAACCACGACTGCTGACAGGCTAAAGGTTGTCACAGTCAAGGTCCTAATTACCCTACAAATTGCAGCCTGATGATAAGATCCATCTCCCCTTGCTTGAGGCACTGGGCTGGGGAGGAAAGTCTCCAGACTGGGGAGGAAAGTCTGCACAGGCTCCTTTCAGGGGCAGCAGAGGCACCTCCAGACTGGGATACACAAATGGGTTGATTCATTCTCCATTTAGAAGCCTTGAGTACAGGCTTAGGAGGTATGAGTTGAGAATCCAATTAATTTTAGCCCGGTTTGCACTTAAAATAATGGTTTAAATTGTGTCTGAAGGGCTGTCTGAATTTGAATCTTTAAGCAGCTAATAATCATCCAATTTGCTGCACAGTGCTGTGCTTCTACCTGTGGTACCCAATGAAGCCCACAATTTTTCCCAAGCACCTTTCTGCCAGGTTTTTTTTCTGACACATTAGTGACACTGGTTATTTTGTGCTGCCAATTGGGTGCTAGAATGGACCACTTTGCTAAAAGATGCATTTCAAGGGCCTAATAAAGACTTGGGAGAAGGTGAAGAGTTATAATTCCCAGTATAGGACATCTGCTGGATTAATATGGTTGTGGTCCAGCAGCTCAAGCAAGCTGGGAGCATTTAGAGATGTCAACAATGTTGATTTTCTTTTGTGTATGAAATATTTTCAAGAAGAGAAATCCTGCTCTGCTGCAGAGAAACTCATGACACCAACCTTGTGTCTCAAAAGGAGAAATTCCATGGAGACCTCTGGCCAGAAGAGCAGCAGCTTCCTAAATATCCAAAAGACATCCAGAAGGAGTGACTGTTTCCAAAACACCTACACACAGAGAATCATGTTGTAGGGTTACAGAATAACATAGGAAACACAGAAATAGAGCTGGGAGCATCTCATAGGCAATGCTGCAGCATAAATTTCTCTTCTAGACTGACATCATGCAAAGTGTCTTAAAAAAATATTTTCACTCAAGACAATAAATAAAGAAATTATTAATTCAGAGGATTTTCTCCCTCCCCACTCTCAGATTCCAAGACTTGCCCTTTTTCCTAGGTAAAAAGTTTTTCTGACCCTCTCACCTAGCAATTTCCCTTTCATATTTCTCTTTATTTGGTCTGAGTCCTGCAAGGGAGAGGAGGCTTGTCCCTGGGTGAGATCCCGGATGTCCTGAGAGCCTTTTTGTGCAATCTTCAGGTTGGCTTCATCCATCATCCCCTGGTCCTGCCCATGCTGTTATCCAGGTCAGGGAAGGTGATGTAAGGGAATGCAGGTGCTCCCACTCCTCTTCCTTCCCCTAGCTACCCACAGATTCCAAAGCCAAGGTAAGCCAAGAACTTCCAGGTAAGCCAAGCACTTACCTGGGAGTTATTTTTGAACGTGGCTGGCCCAGAATGGTACCAACCTTCCAGATCTTTCCCCAGCTGCATCACAATGAAAGGTCAGCTGCTGTGGAGGGAAGGGAAAAGAGAAAGAAATGCATCTTTATCTGCAGGAATTTGCCCAGAAAGGATTTGGGTGTTCCATGTTTAAGGTTCAGTGGAATATGGGTCTATATAAAACTTGAAATAAAAGCAGCCCATTGACCTATTTAATGGGACTAGTCATTAAAGCCACAAGAGCCAAGGAAAAAAACAGCCTAATGAGGAATTTAAAAAATAAAAGAGGAATAAAAAAACCCCACCCCTCTCCGTGCCCACTAGCCCAGGGCTAGCTTAATTAAAGTCAATGTAGAAATCTGCAAGAATCAAGAAATAAACAATTAAATGTGTTATTTTTATCCCCATATTCCTGGCTGCTCATTCTCTATGATTGGTTTCATTCTCATATAAAGCAGTGGCCTCTTGTTTGCTTTTTATTCTCTGCCTAATTTGGGTAAATATAAACTTTGCTAGGCAAACCCAGAAAATCAGTTGTTACCCTTTCTGTGGAGCTCTGATGAAGATTGTTCTGCGACTCTGATAATTACGAATATTTATGGTACGTGGTTTCAGAGGGCAGCACTAATTGGACAATGGTTTCTGGACTCTCTTCTCAAAGCACTTAAATGATAAATCAATCACCAAAGACAGATAATATAAATAAAGTGATAGACTGGCTTTCCCTCTCTCTCCTTTTCTTCTGATTTACAAAACAGCTCCAAGGAGCTGTCTGTGGCCAGAAAGCTGGGCTTATGCTGGGGTTAGAATGTTGTTATGTCTGTTTACAGTGATTTGGGAGACTAGAGGGGAAAAGTTTGAATCAACAAATATTTTCTACATTCCTACTGGTAACTCCAAGGCCGGTTTTCAGGGTGGGTTTTTTTTTTTTCCTCCCTTGTCTGTTACAAGTTATGATGTGTGGATGAAGGCTTTTTCCCATGCAGTAATGACTGTATACTGAGATTTCAAGGGGCTGTTCATGACAATCCCATTTTCTGTGTAATTTCATGGTTGTCTTCTTGAATGAAGATATTGGCTGCTCTGAAGCAGGAGGTCAGATGCTCCTGCTCCCTTTCAGTATTGTTCCGGAGTATGTTTCCTTTCAGCTGATGAAAAGTAATTCATCATTTACACCCTTGAATTCTGCCAGCGTTTTTTTTTTTTTGAACAACTTTTCTTTCCCCGTGGTACCTTGGGCCCATGAAAGAGATAAATAGGTTCAATACAACGCCAGGCCCCGGATCCTGGGAGCAGGTTCGGCCTTGGAGGCCCCGAGCTGCCCCTTTCTCATGATGGAGTTTGTCACCTTTCTACCTCGGGAAGTCAAATCCTGTCGACTCAGCCATCTCTCAGCCTCTCTGAAGTGGCTTTGGCACCCACTGGGGCATGTGAGCTTAAAATTGATTTTTTTTTTTTTTTTTGTAAGATCTGTCAAGTTCCCTTAAGGGAGCGGGCAGACAGCCGGCCCCGGGCCCGCACAAAGCGCTCAGTGTCCGGCGAACTTCCCCGCCGGGTGTCCGGCTCCCCCCGGCAAAAAAAACCTTCCTGCCTCCTGCCCAGAACCTCACTCCTCCTTTTATTTGGGAAATAGAGGCAGCCAGGCTGGCTGGACCACCCTTTGGAAGCAGGGATGCTCCTGGCTTGGGCACGGCAGCAGGCGGTCACTGCTCACCTCTGCTCGGGACAATGGGATTGTGTCCCCTCAAATCCTGGGGAAATAACTCAGGGAAATGCCACACAAACCCTCAAAAATCAGTGGGCATGTGGTCACCAGCAGGGGGAAATTGGGATGCAAAGAGAAGAAAGATTTTCGGCTGAAAAAGAAATAAATATGTGGATATGTACAAGTGGATAGATATAAAAATATAAAACAGATACATAAAGCATATAATATCTATCCCATTTGTGTGTTTTCATATATACATACATATTATTTAATTATATATATAATAGTATATATAGTATATATTAATATATACTAGTATATAAATTTATTAAACATATCTACTTTATCTATACATCATAGATACTATACACTATATATTATATATAGTGCATATATACAATGTGCATATAAGAAATATAATAGTATATGTTATAGTATATACAGTATTTATTGTGTTTATGTACACTTTAGATACTATATAGCATCTATATTTACTAAATATTATAGTATATATAGTACCTATGTACTAAATGTTATATGGTATACATATTTATATGGAATATATATGTGTACTGTTTATATGCATACATTATGCTATTAGTATATAAGAATATATAATAACTAATATACTACCTATGTATAGTACAACTTTAGATCATTAATCTCTATATATTTACTGCATAGCCCATTCTTTAAATGCCACAGGTGGTTGCAGCAAAAGGCATCTAAAGGCAGGACTGCTGACTGCAAGAAATGAAAATCCCTTTGCAATTCCCAAAATTTGTTTCCCGGTGGGCAGGTGGGACGGAGGCTGCACTTCCCACACTGGGGCCACCCCACAGCCTTGCAGGCATCTCCATGAGCATTTCAGAACCAGGTAAATAAACTGATTTTGGAGAAAATCAGATTTGATCACTGGAAAAGGAAAAAAAAACTCTTGTTACAGCAACACCTCTGACAGGGGCTCACTCTAAATAATAATTTCAGCACAGGAATTCCAAGTTATTCCACAGCCTGCATTTAAGCATTCTCAGACACAAAGAGCTTTAGCAATGTAACCCTGGGGTTTTTTTGTTGTTTTTTTTTTTCATTAACTTTCTCTTGTTTGGAGTAGTCCTTTAGAGGAGCAAATAATCTTTCAAGTTGATCAATTTCTGTTGATTGTTCTCTCAGCACACAGGTCTAAAATATGGACTATTCCCTGGGCTGGCTTTTTTTATTTAAATACTGCACCGTTCCCTCCTCCCTTTGCTGCAAGTGTTTGTTATTTTAACAAAAGCATCCCGTGCATCCACATTATCAACACACGTCTGAGTGGGCAGAGGGGCTGGTTAATCTGCTGCTGTCGTGACAGCAGGGGGAGCAAAAATCACTGCGTCGGGGGGAATCCACAATGATCCTGCCTGTTATAAACTCACTTCTGCAAAGAAATAGACACTTTCTGGAGAAAACAGCTCGTGTGTGCATTCCTTACCACCAGCCAAATTCAGGCTGGAGGGTTACCCCAACCTTTGCCATGCAAACCTTTAGCAGAAGCAAACAGCAGCTAGAAGTAATCACAAGTTTGAAACAGAAGTCCAGAGAGAGCTGGGATATTTTTAACTTGTGAGGGGAGTGCTGGAACTCCCTCTGGAAGGAAAATGGGAGAGGGAATACCTGCAGCTGGCCTTTTATTTTTGTTTGAGGTGCATGCTGTGCTGCAGGGAAGGGAACTGCAGCCCACCCTGTACCAGGAGGCCTCTGGTGCTTCACCTCTGAAGTTTTGAGGTCAGAAATGGCACTGATGGTGCTCAAATATAGTCCCAGGAGCAAATGATATGACACTCAATCAGTTACATGATTAAGTTAATATTTATATCCTGGAATATATCCACCCTTCCTTCTGCTCACACTTCTTTCAGAGTTCTGGGCTACCCTGATGGATTTTGTGGGTATGGCCATAAGCAGTGCTACCTACTCTGGTTTCCTTTAAAGTTTGATTGATTCTTGGAAATCAGATTGATTTTTTTGTTTGTATTTTTTTGGGGGTTTTTTTTGCATCCCTTATTGCCAATCAGGCCACGTTGAAGGATTCTGAGCTGGATATTGTGATATCTGTCGTGTTTGTCAGCTCCTCAGGTGAGGCTGCACGTGTTGCCACAGAAAGGAAAACACTCCTCCTTTGTTCAGCAGCTCTCCATCTGCCCAGCCATCCACCCATCTGCCTCTGTGTATTCACACACAAAAATAAAACCTGCTGAACAAATCCGCCGTGCCTTTGTCCACACTACAGTGATTTTTGGATCTATTTTTTCCTTTCAGTTTGCTGGGGTATATTCACAGGATATTATTATCATCCCAAGTATTTTTTTTTTTAACTGCAGTTAGCATTCAGCATTTTCTCTTTGCTTTTCTAATTAGCCTTTCAGTTTGCTTCTGCTTATTTTCTGTAGCCTTCCAACTGCTCCACCTTACCAGATTTGGCTTTTTTTTTTTCCAACACCTTGTGCTTACTGCTTATCTTACTCTTTACTATACAACTCTACTTAGCCACATTGGGCATCGTTACCTTTATCCTTCTTTAGACTTAAACCAGGATGAATTTCAAATGTCCTCCAACTGTTTCTGAAATATATTCCAATTTTCTTCAGTAGATTTACCATACATTATAATAAAATCCTGATAAAAATTCCTTAGCACACTCTGCACTCCCTGAAAGTCAGCCTGCCGTAAGGCTTGCATTGCTTTTCGCTCCTCAACAAATACTTTAAATCAAATGATGTCAAGATCACTGGATCTCTCATACCTCTCCAGTTCAACACCCTTTATTACCCTTGGCTCAAACCCTTGAATTAATTCAAATAGTTTCTGAAAGACAATTCAATAAGGCCCACCAGGAACTGGAGGCATTCCTGCGTTGGCTTTAGAGACGTGAGTATTCCCTCCCTACTTCTACCTTCTTGCAGTCAATAAAGGAGTAATTAAAAGCCATTTTATCAAAGTTCTGACGCTCTTGAAGGCTTCTCTCATCTGTAAGCAAAAGACCTAAAAGTTCAAAGAAGCTTTCAGAAAACCACCTGACTACCTTTATTGTGCCTAACTTTTATCAGCATTGACATTGCTATGTCAGCCAAAATACTGGCAGCATTTCCCTCTGAAGCCACTCATCTCCCAGGAATACTGATAGGGCTCCTCCTCCATCTACCCTTCCTCTCCACAAACCCCAGCCCAGTATCTCAAAACCTCAATTTCTTGCCTCAACCATATCTGTGCTATTCCAATAATATCATGCTTATCCTCGATACTCAGAGTTATCATTGATAAGTCTTTGATGTAATAAATCCTTGATATAGTATCATACTTATCCTTGCTATAAGATATAATCAAAAATGAAAGCAGAAACTTAAGATACAGAGTAAAATATATTACTTGCCAATTTTCCACAGTAACTTTTCATCATTACTCCAAAATTACTTTTTAATGCAAAGAGTAGTTCCAATCACATAGAGGCCCACATGATTCAGATACTATCATAATCACAATTAGATTACATTACTGCAATCAGGAATGGAGATCATTAAGAGAAAGAATATAAATTGCTTTAGTTTTACAAGTACTGAGCTAGCAAAATTATAATTAATCTCCATTTATAATCTTTTCTTTCATAGAACTGCAAAGCATGCTACTTTTTTTAGGCCATCAATACAAATTAGAACTAAGTAATAAAGCCCTAACTACTACTACTGTGCAGTTCTGAATCACAGAAACTTTCACATTACACAGAGAAGGCTTTTCATGCAAACAGTGCCCTCAGCATAGAGGGGTTTTCAGTGCAATAAGTCCAGCCATTTCTACAGTCAGTTTGCTGTTTATAACACAAAATGCAATCAAAACTGTCTATCCCTCCTCGGAAAAATGGATATGAAGTCTGCTTCTGAAATTGGATGGTATGTTTTGTGAGAGATGAGACAATAATGACTTAGCAGCAGAGGCAAAAAAAAAAAAAAAAAAAAAAAAAAAAAAAAAAAAAAAAAAAAAAAAAAAGGACAAATACAGGATATCACAAGTTTCCAGAATTTCCACTAAAAAACAAATCTGCAATGCTGTCAGGAGCTGTGAGATGGCAGACGAGGCCTCATCTAACTGCAGTACATGCAGCCACATGGAATATACACAGCTCTGATTGGAATTTTTAAGCTTGCCATGCAAGTTTTTTCTTCATTTTAGTACTCAATTTTGAGGAAAAAAAGAACAGTGAACTCAGCAGCAGTATAGACCCAAACTTTATGCTCCCTGACCAATAAGAAAAGAATTACATGGAAGAAAAAAATGAAAACAACAAAAAAAAAAAGTAAAATCAAAAGCAGCCCATTCCTAAATGCAAAAGTAACTTTATTCCTTGGTTTTACATGGACAGTGTAAACCAACCTAAAATAATTGTTGGGGTTTTCCTGTTTAAATGATCATCCCAGAGAGAGCTTGCCTTGTGCTGGCTGTGTGGCAAAAGAAATGAGATTTAAATCCAAGTGAAACAAATCTGCAAGAGGCCTATGGATTCCCTTCAGTTTTCCAGTTCTTGGGAGTGAAGTTGTGAGGCAGTAACTGCAGGAGAAACTACAAAACAGAGAGATTCACGGAAAAACCAAATGGTTTGGTTTGGGTTGGGAATGGTTTTGGTTGCTCCAAACCCCAGTGTCCAACCTGGCCTTGGACACTTCCAGGGATCCAGGAGCAGCCACAGCTGCTCTGAGCACCCTGTGCCAGGACCTCCCCATCCTCAAAATTCCTCCTGACTGCAAAGAAATTTGTACAACTGGGAATGTGGGAACCAATCTGGAATCACATTGACCTGTTCAAATACTCCCTTCCTTCATCTGTTGCAAATAAACAGCATCTAGGCTGGCCTGGAGAAATCAAGTGGAAAACCAGCTATTGAATTCCACTTTCCATGGGGAAAGGCACACTGGAATGCTTTGGGTGCCTAGGATCCAGAGCTGCCTGCTTCCAGGAGATGCCCAGCATGGGGTAAAGCCAAAAAGAATGATGGCTTTGGATCTGTATGATTTGTGAGCTTCCTTAAGATCAAACACCTGGAAAAAGCTAGATAATATCCAGGAAAAAAAAAGCAAAAAAACCACCATGGTGTGCTGTTTCCATCAACCCACCATAAATTACAAATCCCGGCTCCATCCCACCTAGTCCTCATCCCAGCCACCAACCAGATGATTAATAAGGCTGAAAACCAGGTTTTATACTACATCAGCTGCGAGCAGACAGTTTATACATTACTTTAAAAACTTGCACTCCTAACAGCAGCTAATTCCCATCTAATCTGAATCCTTTAGTACTTTAATTCCCTGCATCCCACCCTCAGCACCCAATGTTTTATTGAACACAACCTCCTCGCTCCACTGCTTCCTCAGACAACGGAGCACTTACTTCCTTTGAACTGGTTTCACTCAAACCTCTCAGCTTCTGGAGCCTGCTTTCCTTGCTCCTGCTCATCAATAATTGCTGAGTGCAGCCTCTTAAAGCGTTAATACATAGAATTTATGGTGTAAAACCACATTTCCACATTTCCTCGGCAGTTGCTGCACTCACAGGTGGGGTGCAGCGCACTCACTGCCTCATTTCTCTAATGATTTTCTCTTGTGGAAGTAATCAGGAGCTGTTCTGTGTGACAATTGCCAGGCACAGATATCCTCGTGGGATATTGTCCCTACAGCTGGCTGGGACAGGGTCAGCAGCTTCTCAGAGAGAATTCCCTTTCCCCCCAAGTTCAGCGGTGCTTCCAGGCTTAATTGTGTCTGAACAAAGGCAGTTTTGGATGACAATCTTGGATGTAGGCCTTTAAAATCTTTGTACACTCTCTTTCAGATATGCAAATGCTCTTTTGGATATGGCTCTTGATCAAGTTTTCATGAACATCCACATTCCTCTGCTGAAAAGCGTGTGAAATCAGTCATCTACCAGACTCATGCAGAAATTGCTTGATTTCAGTTTCCTTGTCTCCCTTTTCTATATGCCTGAAATTGTCTTTATCATCTCTGTCTATGCACTATTTATATTAAAATGTTTTTCTTATCTCCTGTAAGCAATTCAGTTTGGGTCAACATTAAAACCATTCCACTCACTTCAAAGAGAGCCAAAAGGATGCAAGAGAAATCTGAGGAGAAAACTATGAGCATTTGTAGCATCCAGAAAGCAGAGAAAAGCCAACATATTTGCTAATGCTTTTTAGTTAAAAAGTTCAGAGTATGCAGCAGTGTATTAATTAAATGAGCAAATAATATTTAATCTTAAAAGATGCCACAGACCTGGAACTGGCAAAGCTCTTAATGAACATTAAAATGTAATTCACAGGCTTATGTTAAAACAGCTGAGGGGATACACACTTTAGAGGAGTTTCTGCTTTTGGTTTGTGGGCTGTTGGTGGTGAGTTCGTGTTGTTTTTTTTCAAACCTGCCAGCAAAAGTACACGATCTCAGTGATACGTCAGAGATAAAGTTAAAGCACCAGAATGCCCATGGCAAATTCAAGGAACAAAGACTCACTCAAACAGAATAAGAATGAGTGGTTATGTACAGAACACTGTTAACTCAAGGTGTTTCTGGAAAGCACGAGTCCTCAGCATCAGGCAAATACATTGATTTTTCTTACACCTACGAGTTTTCTGCATGGTGGGGTGGAAAAGGAGATTTTGAGCTACTTTTTGGTGGACATACTGCTGGAAAACAGATAAAGAGAACAGAACTCCAGAGTTAGCCTGGATATAAGACAAAAGCCACTGACATAAAAATTAGGATTCTTCCTGAGGAAGCAGGAGAACTTTCCAGCTGCATTACAGACCCATGTGTAGGTCAGGCAAATAAATGGAGCAGGCAGCCTGCTTTCAGGTGAGATGCCACAGTGAGATAAATCTCCTTTTCCAAGGAAACAGGTAAGAAATCAGCATGGTGCTCACTGTTATTCCCACTGCAAACAGCAGGGAGGGGGTGGTGTTTGCTTCTCCATGGATATATTTTAGGCTACGTCCAGTTCTTGTAGGATGTGTTGCAGAGCAGCAGGAAGCTCTGCAGGGACAGCAGAGGCAGAGCTGGACCACTGCAGCACCTTGCTGCAGGGAGGGGAAAAACAATGCAGTGATCACACAGGAGAAGTGTCAGCAAGCAGTGTCTGTAGCATTAGCCCCACTAATCCTCTCCCTAAGTCGGACTTGTCTCGTGATGGACAAATTATCCAGCTTAGTGAGGAGTCTGGGATGGTGATAGTGCCTCAGTCCTTCTGTTCCCTCAGCTCTCAGAGCTTCCCTTCAGCTCCTGAGAACACTCAAACACCCTTAGCAGAGCACTGGAGGTCTCACACACCTTATCCTCTGCCCTCTGGGGGGGGAAAAAAAAAAAGGAGAAATAGAACTATTTACACAAAAAATGTTAGCAATCCATCCAAGTGGAAATGGAGGATTGAATGGGATTGAAATGAATCTTCAAAGTGATGTAAATTCCAGGCACCTAAACTAAATGTGTGCTAGATATTCCCATTCCCACCATTTCCCTCATTTCCCATGGGGGAAAAAAAACCTCTATATCCTACATTAAAAGGCAATAAGAGAAGCCAAGGTAGGACTGAGACAAACAAATCCTAATTTCCCAGTTCCTGAGGATTATGCTTTACCACTTCTTACACTGGACTTCCCAACTTCACAGTGTTTCATAAACATTAATTTTCAAACTATTAGTAAACTACTCTGGCAAACACCACCCTTGGTACTGTGATGTGCTCATAAAAGCATGCCCTGAATGTTCTTTACATGGCTATTATTTGTTTTATTTTTATTTAATTATAGTTTCAGAAGATTGAAAATATTTGGGTAATGTAAATAAAGATAAATAATTACATTTGCTTTAATGTGAAGAAAGTAAAAATATTTGTGGCGTTTTTTAAAGTCAAAGCAACAAAATTTTGTGGCAGCTTACTAGAGGTTTACTATCAACACATGTTCAAATTAAAGTTAAGGTTTTTAAAAAATATACAATTTTTTGAGTGGAAGTTAATTTAGGGAGCCCTATAGTCTGTACAGTGTAGGTCAAACTATCTCTGCAATGGCTTCTTCTGAATTAGATTAATAAATGGTTTAGTGACCAAAACACTATCTTAAAAAATTAAAAATACTCTCTCCAAAAGCCTAGATTTCAATACCAGAAGGGTTCAGCCAGTTCTTTATCATTCAGATGCAGATAAATTGAGTCCTTGCACTTTTCTCCCTATCTCTCTCTCATAAAATCTAAGTTCTGTCTGTTCGACGTAGATATTCATGACATTTTCTCACAAGAGCTGTGATTTACTCCAATGTCTCCAGCCAAAAATATTTCTTCTCCCCTCTGTTCTGTGTTATGTGCTTGACTAAAATTAAATAGAAATAAGTAGGATGGTAGTGGGAAAAGGAAATCAGCAACAGAAAGGTCAATATTGCCAAATAAATATAGTTTTCCATCTATTTTTTAAAGAACTGAAAACATTTTTTTTTCTCAAAAAACCCTGAAAATGTAAAAATCAGAAATATGTGTTATAAGAGAATTTTTTTTAATGAGAAAGAAAATTCAGAGGTATTTTACCTTATAATTTCAAGAAAACTAGATGAAAAGCCAAGTGAGATAAAGGAATGGGAATCATACCTTGAAATGAAACATCTGAATTCAGAATTCCTGAAACTTTAGTTCACCAAAAATGCCCTAAGCACTAACAGGAGAAAAGCAATATATTGTATCTGCTGTATACACAGTATTATATCACTAGGTATTATGGATATTCATCCTTCTTAATTGAATTATAACAATACTTTTGTTTCTAAAAATAAAATCTATAATCACTCCTCTAATAAAATTATTTGGATTATTTTTCTTTTCTTAAGGAATATATTGCATTCTAGTGAATAATATAATTCAAGAGAAGCTATGTTCCCCCCCCAAAAAAAAAGACATTTGAAAGAGAAAGTCTAGGTGTGTATTTTCAGAGGGAAAATTATTAAAGCTTCAAAGTTTCCTTCAAGGATGGCAAGAGACTAATTCAAAATAAATTAAATATGCACTTGCTTATTTTGTTCATTGATCCTGAAGGTAAAATTTAGTAATTTTAAAGAATTGGTTACTTTTTTGCATAAATTCACTAAATAAATTTTAAAAAAAAACCTGAGAAAAATGACAGGACATTGTGACATTTTAGAAGTGAACCACCACAAATGAAATAGAAGCAATTAGCTGGAAATCAATTTGATTGTCCTCCAGGTCTAGGGCTGAGGTACAGGTCAGAAATGTAGCTGTGTAAATAAAGCTTTAAATACCCAATAAAAACAGCCATTCTGGCAAAAAGGAGAAGAGCCTTATTTATGCCTTAATTAAAATCTGATAATGCAGGATGGGGGAAAAAATAAAAAAGCCAACTTTGGGATTGGTGCAATGACCTGAGAATGGGTCCTGTCTCCGTGAAGAAGATCTATTGTGTCCCAGGAGAACATCTGAGGATGGGGCAGCTGAGATTTCTGCTTCCTGCTGTCGTATATCCCACGAATGCAGGGGTCATGGAGGGGTTAGTGAATCCTTTGGGAGATGAAAGGGTGGGAATCTGCCAGTGGAATCCTTCCTGGTCATCCTACACCTGAGCACAGCCTTCAGTTTTCCTGCTGAACCCTCCCCATAAAACATTTTCTCCTCCCAAAACCATCGCAGGTTTTCTTGCAGGAGATTTTTCCTACAGCTAAAATTTCCACCAAGGTCGATTTTGCCCATAATTCTTCACAAGGGAATTATTTATGGATTGTTTAGGAAATATTATGTGGGGTGATGTCCTGTAAGTAAGAGATTTCTATCCTGGAGAAGTTTGACATCTCCTGGTAGCAAACATTGTTTGATTTGATAGAACTGTCCCCTCATAGAAGAAGCCTGTAAACTAAAGATAATTAGTACTCTCTTGGAGCAGTTTGGGTGAAATTATTCCAAATTACTTTTGCTTGTCTGTGAAACCTGCTATAGGTTTACAGAAATACTTCACCTTGCAGAACATCTGCTTTTTTAAAGT
Organism: Aegithalos caudatus; assembly: GCA_013389925.1. Lineage (NCBI taxonomy): Eukaryota > Metazoa > Chordata > Aves > Passeriformes > Aegithalidae > Aegithalos > Aegithalos caudatus. The sequence continues at coordinate 1,911,904 of WEIU01010503.1, forward strand.
GTAATTTAAGTGTAATTTTTTAAAGTGTAAATTATGATCTTTATTATCTGTCTATTATGCGATTATTAGTTCCACCTTTGGCACTGTATAAACATTTTTAGAGGTTAATATTTTCACTTGGCCATAGGTGCAGCTGAATATTCAAACTTTTAAAATACAACTGAAATAAAAACACAGTGAGGCCTGGAAAGTGGCATGGTTTGCCTTGACATACTAGTATATAAACTGACTGTGAGATCCAAAGAAAAGAACCTAAAAATACCAAAAGCCATTTCTTTAGATGGTAGAAAAATAGTTGTGCCAATAAACATTGGCTTTCATCTTCAATTAATTATATAGGTTAATATTAATTTGTGATCTACAGTTTCCTGAAGCTGAACTTAAGTTTGTAGCAACTGTGTTGAGTGCAATGTTCCACTCTGTCATTTTTGGCTGCAATTTTCTGCAGTTCAGCATAAAATAGTCAATGACAAGCATCTTTAGCTAAACTTAATAATGGTTGTGTATATATATATTTTTAAAAATTATCTGTCCATGAGCTGTAACCCAACTCGTGGTTACCACTGAAACTGTTTCATAGAATCATGGAATTCCAGGCTGGTTTGGGTTAAAAGAGACCTCACAGCCCATCTCATTCCAGTCCCTGCCATGACAGGGACAACTCCCACTATCCCAGGTTGCTCCAAACCCCATCCTACCCGGCCTTGGACACTTCCAGGGATCCAGGGGCAGCCACAGCTTCTCTGGGCAGAGATTTTAACACCAGTTTTACCCTCAAGTTTGCAAATTAACCAATATTAGTCATAACCAGTACACAATCATAGGTAATCTCTTCAGGGAAAGGTGAGAATGTGCTTTCATGAGATCTGGGGCTTCATTTAGAACCTGAACAAGATGAGGGATAAACCTGAACTTTTTCTATCCCTACAAAGAGGAAGAAACGTTCCTTTGTAGAGCTTCTGTGGTCATTCATAGTGGAAAAAGAACGAATGGCAAGGAGAGGAACTTGAAATTGCTGAGAAAAGGAAAGGTAAAATAAGGAGATAAGCATTCAGGGAAAACTTCTGGACTGTTAGGATAGTTCCCAACTGAAATAATATTACGAGTAAATTCGGAAATCTCTGTTACTGCAGGCATTTCAAAAGAATTAAGCAAACATAGGTACAGTTGATCTTACCTGGAGGCAAGGGTGCATTGAGTGACCTCTCTTTTGCTGTCTTCTCTTTGATTGCTGGTCCACATCTTTCTTTTCCACCTCCTTTATGTCTGTCCTTATGCTACCAGACAGGAATGTTCACTAATCAATTCGATCCCCACAGTAAATGCTTTTTCTTTATGTAGGCAGTTGGCTTGAGGAATCAACTGCAGCCCTAATCAAAACAAATTCTTAATAAAAACACTCAACATATGTGAATCACTCCTCACTCACTGTGATGAAGTTGTGGTGTAGGATAGACTGGAGCCACAAACAACACTTGGAATAAAAAGAAAGCAGCTCACAGCATCACTTACAACACCATTTATGAAACCACTTCTGTCTTTCAAAACAGCTTTGCACCATTTTCAAAAGAAACAGGTATAGATGCTCTCAATCTAAAGATATCTACTTTCTTTTACTCATTGTTTTCATCAAAAATGAAAGAATATTCCAGTTACAAAGTTTTTATTACTTATAAAAAAATGTTTTTCAGCTTTAAGGATTAGCAGCAGATATTTATTTCTGCTCTTTTCATTTTCTATCTTTCCTGTCTTCAAAATCCCTAAATAGTTCTCAGCAATGTTTATATTTTACTGCAGCACACTGGTGCCATAGAAAATATTTTGCAGTGTTTTCTTCAAGGTTTGGATATCAAAGTTTCTTACAGGTGGATAAAACATTCTTTCCTAGATGTTCTTGACACTAAAAATAGGTTTATTATGTTACGGAGAATGAACTTAGAAAGTTCAATTTTCATTTGGAAATGCCAAGAGACCTGAAACAATATTTTTATAGATCATGTAACATTAATTTAAATTAAGCCATTTGCCCCAAGAAAGAATATACCTGTCTAAATGAAGTTCAGGAGTTCCTAGATAAATAGAAAAGATTAGGAATTTTTTGCTTGTATTTGCTTTTTTGGTTTTTTTCTTTTTGGAGAGCATTTCTATTTCCCTGCTGGCCTCAGACAAGACATGAATATTTTCTTTCCTTCACCATCCCACGTCTACACAGAGGGAAGAACAGAAACTTTATCAGCATTTGCTTTTTATCTGGCTGCCCTTTTAGCTCCGGACACATTTTTGCCAAGTTAATAACTCAATAACGGTAACTGGTAACTCAATAATAATCACATTTGATAGTGCATTATGTAGTAGGTTTTCATTTGTCAATCTTAAAGCACTTCTCCAAGGAAGCCAAGCCTTGCACCATGTGATCCCACTGAGATACAGGCTCCTGATGTAACTTGCTCAAGGGGAAGGGTCACAGTGGGAACAGAGCTGACATTTCCTTGAGTTTTCCTTCAGTCTGAGAGTCACAGGCCTTTTTTGCCTCACCACTCAGCCTCCATGTTGTACAATTTGGATTTATCCAAATATATATCTAAATATTTCCTATTGATACATTCATTGAATTTTTTTTTCAAGGATAAAAATGCCTGGCTGATGCCAGTCATTGGCAATGTGTGATATTAGGAATGTGTTATTTCTGAAAGTGGTGAAGGGTCTGGAGAGTCAATCCCATCAGGAGCAGCTGAAGGAGATGGGAAAAGGAGGTTCAGGGGGGAACCCCACAACTCCCTGACTGGATGGGTCATCCAGGGAACAGGGACAGGATGAGAGAAATGGCTTCAAACTGCAGCAGGTGAGGTTTGGGTGGAACATCAGGAGGAATTTCCCCATGGAAAGGGTGGTCAGGCCTTGGAAGAGGCTGCCCAGGGAGGTTTGGGTGTCCTGGACATGGAAATGAGAACTCTGAGGACAAGGTGGAGATGGGCACAGCTTGGAATCGATGGTCTTGAAGGGCTTTTCCAACTTTAGTGATCCTGAAATTATCTATTCTAATAGAAAAAAATCTAAGCAATGTATCATCAGGATTAACTTTCCACAATGGCAGAAAACGAAAATCAGAGTAGGCCACAAAGATCACTTTTAATACAGAAAAATTCCAGCTCTGTTTGTGCATTAAAAAAAAGTATCCTTATTATTTATGTCCTTACTAGAGGCTATTTAAATGCAAAACACCCACCTTGCTATCAGGTTGCTCCACTATTAAGCACTGGGTAGGAATCCTACATCAAGGAATCATGTGGGGATTTTACTTCCTTTATTTTACACCAAATTAATGACCTCTTTTACTGAGTAATGACAGGCTGCCTAACAGTAATAAAGCATTCAAATACCAAACTGGTTTGACATATATGTAGTACACACTACTTCATAATAGTGCACTCAAAAAATGCACACCCTTGTAAAAAAAATTGGGAGAAATTGTATTAGTTCATAAGACAAGTTTCTGCACTAGAATATGTAATAAAAGATGTGCCAAATTCAGGAGATTGTATCTGGACAGCATTTAAGTCAAAGCAAAAGGACTCCTATTAACTTCTGTGGGACACAGAATTTACTCAAATCTGCAAATTTCCTCAGAAGAATGAAGTGATTTCTTCCTATTTATACCCAACTTTACTCTGTAAACTTTGAGGGGGAAAAAGAAAATCTGATTTCATGAAAAAATATTCCAGCAATTTGATCCTTCATGATATTAGCATACTTTTAAAATGTAAAACCAGAATTAAATGTTTTTAAAGGCAGCTCTTTAGTGTTTCTCTTCAAATAAAATCACTGGTTTAGTTGCTGAATTGGAGTTTGGAATCAATTTTTTTTTAAATGTTGTACAAAGGAAAAAATAGCTGGTTAATGAACAGCTTTATATATAATTTTCTGTAAAATATTAGCATTTCAGGCAGCATCCAAACTTGAGCTCCCTTTGTAGAGCAGATATGTTGCAGAGATATTCACTGCTACTTAAGTAATCTCATATTCAAACTACAACACAAGACAGTGTTTAATGTTCCAGAGCTTCAAATGAGGGAGGAGAGGGGTCTTGAACCAGTTGTGCTGACTGGAAGATGGCATTAAATTAGTTGTGAGAAATCCAGTGTGGACTATTTAAACTTCATCTTGAAGGAACTTCTTATTAAAAATTAACTTAAATTTTTAAAAATCAGGAAAAGTACAAGTCAAACATTGATTCTGCAATCCAAGGTGCACTTCAAATGTGAAAATTATTACTTACTTTCTGCAAAGGATTTCAAGCCTGGAATTGCCTGAAGGATGGCTCTCACAGGTGGAGGGATGGAGTCAGTGCACAGTGTGTCAAATCCCAGTTTGGCACGTGACCGGAATGTGTCCAACACAATATTTCCTCATTGTCCAGATCTCTTCTGCAATTGCTGTAAAACAATCTTTTTTTAAATGGAAATATTTTGATTTTGCATCTGACACGTGTGATTTCTCAGTTACCATCAGTTAATGTGTATGATGGAGAAGTAAAGATTAGGACTAATTGCCTGCCATATTTCATGACATGAACAAAACAAAGTTCCATTAAAGTTTCATAAACACAAAAATGTACCTTGAAACTAAGTGAAAAAGAACAGGAAATTATTTTGTTCTTTGATGGTAAAAACCTGTTTCCTTAAAGCAAATGAACAACAAAAACCAAAAATCAGACAAATAAAAAAGAAACAAACAACAAAAAAACCCCCAAGCTACCAGATTGGTTTTGGATTGCCTGTGGTCTGCAATTTCATGTGCAAAGTTGGAATCCAGAGGGAATCTCAAGCCTTCGTATATAAACTTTATAATGGAAATGCTGTCAAATGCTTAAGTACAGCAAGGCAAATGGCACAGCTCTAACATGTTAAAAAAATATGAAAATGCTCTGAACCCGGGGTGAAGGCGAGCTGTCTTGACACTGAACATAGAAAGGTAAATGATTGGAACTTTAATTACTTTGATCCGTCATGCCTTGTAGCTATATGTCAGCTAAGCCAACAAAACTGACACAGAACAAAGGCCATGACTGTTTCAACATCTTAACTCATTTCTTATGGTTGATTAATAAGTCTATTGAATGAAACATGTGATGAGAATGGAGAAAAACATCAAGTGTGTGTTTATGCGCACACACAAATCCCGTGTGTGGGATTGCACGTCGGGGTATGTTGGAGGTTGGGATTGGCCCCTCCTCCCAGGCAACCAGTGGGAACAATGACCTCAAACTGCACAAGGGGAGGCTCAGGTTGGACACAAGGAAAAAACCTCTTCAGTGAAAGGATAGTTAAACACTGGCACGGGCTGCCCAGGGAAGTGGTGGAGTCACCACTCCTGGAGGCGTTCAAGAAACGAGCGGATGTGGCAGGTTGGGATGTGGTTTAGTGGGCGTGGGGGTGTTCAGCTGAAGGTCGGACTTGGTGGTCTTGGAGGATTTTTCCAAGCCTAATGATTCCATGCTGTGTTGTTTCAGACCATGGAGCAGCAGGCATTGGCACAACCAACACACAGATCTCACCGTGAGCGTTGTTCCTGGGAATGTAGGTCCACAATCCATCCAAGGGCACCCTTTGGTGGGACGTTGTCCTTCTCTAGGATATGTTTCCATGTATCCACACGCAGTAACTTGTGGAATATCTCCAATTCCTTGGTCTCATTACTTATGGATTAGCCTCAGTTCCTGATAGAAAGGTTCCAAGGGCACCCTTTTGGTGGGACGTCGTCCTTCTCTAGGATATGTTTCCATGTATCCACACGCAGGAACTTGTGGAATATCTCCAATTCCTTGGTCTCATTACTTATGGATTAGCCTCAGTTCCTGATAGAAAGGTTCCAAGGGCACCCTTTTGGTGGGACATTGTCCTTCTCTAGGATATGTTTCCATGAATCCACATGCAGTAACTTCTGGAATATCTCCAATTCCTTGGTCTCCCATTAGTTACGGATTAGTCTCAGTTCCTGGTAGACTGAAAGCTCATGACCACCAGCAGTTTCTTTGATAATAAGACCCCAAAGACAGAGAGCCTGTACTGATATAAACACACTTTTCACGGGGCTCTGGTCTCCTAGTCCACTCTCTTCTTCCCTTTCCAAACCCCATCCTCTCCTCCCCATCCTGACAGTGCTTCAGTCCTCTCACACAGAAATCCAAGGAGACAGCTCATGTTCTCCACTCGTACTCCAGTGATCTCCTTCAATCCTGAAGGATCCTGCTGCTCTGCCAGAATGAGGCAACCACGAACTTCTGACCCAAACCTGGATATAAAGCTTTTGCTTTAATTTCCTCTTTGCACAAACTTTTCAGTCCAGTGCTGATTTCAGGGGTGCTCCTATGGCTCGACTCGTATGCTTGATGTTAATAAATGTGGTTTCCAAAATGATGATCTAATGGACACAGTAATGATGAGCCAGAATTTGGCCCCTGTAGCAAAACATAAAGCCAATCATGCTATTTACAACAGAGAATATGGAAACATTTCTTCTGATCAAAACATTTGGGGGGTGTAGCAGAGACTGATTTCTGAATTTAATTTATATTTGAATCCAAGCACTTATACAAACAGTAAGTGTTACTTTTGCCAGATTAGAGAAGAAAAATAGGGTTTCATTAAGTCAAACATTTACCTTGAATCTTGGGAACAGTGTCCACTACTTAAATACAATGAGCACTTATTGAAAAATAAAAAAATAAAAAAATACAAAAAAAGAATGGGAAAAAAAAGGAAAAGCTAAATCAGAAAAGAAATAACCCACAATTAGTGAAAGTGACTGTCTGCTGGAGTCTCGCCCTCTCTGTACCTTCTTTTTCTCCACAGCTGGCCTGTCCTGCCTGGCTGGATCTACTTTTTTCTATGGCATTTGACAAATTTTAGTTAAAGACCCTTTACACATCATCAGATGCTGGTGCTTTGTATTGTCCCATGCCCCCAAACCTTATCTACTGCAGCCCACTCAACTCTAACATAGAGAACATGTAATTTTGCATGGTTTTCTATAAGGTAAAGTGTTGGATAGTTTTACAAGCTTTACATTCACAAAGCTCAAGGAGAATCTGAAGAGTTCATTACACATTCAAGACTGAGAATGTAGGTGTAGGGTGCCCATTTTTTGGCACAGCAATCCAAGATGTTTTGAGAAATAACCCATTCTGTCTATGTGCAGCAGCAGACCTTCACCCTGCCTGTGTTACCACCATTCCATAAATTCCACAGACTCTTCCAGGTCTTCAAAAAAAGCAGTCTGGAGAAGATAAGATGGATTCAAGAATATTAGAGCAATTTCTTCTAAACATTCTGTCCTTGCTTGGAAGGATTTGTAGAAACAGTGGCAAGGGGAGATAGAGGAGGCATAAGCGGTGTCCTTCAAAGTTATACAGTGAATAATAAGAACCAGAGTGTTGTTTGCAAAAATCATTTCTGAACAGAAAAGGAGGCTAATTCAAAATTAATTTCATTTATAATAAATACCTCCACCAGCATTTTTATAAATAAAACACCAGGGGTGATCGTTCTACTATGTATTTACAAGAAACAGGCAATTCTATAAAACAGTAGAAGGACATCCCAGTCCTCAGAAGTTTAGGAGTGACAAATCCTAAGGCACCACCCACCTTGTCAGAGTCATTGTGAGCCCATCTTGCTTCCAACTCAGTCAACATATGTTTTACTATTTACCTTGATAAGTGGAGAATCAAGACCAAATTTCTGTCATTTCTCCCATAGGCATCTCTCTTTTCTCCCTTCAATGACTTTTTAAAGTTCCCAGAGCATGAAACATCACTTTGATGCTGCATCACATCCAGTTAGGAAGCTGTGGCATGTAGTGTTATGTTTAAACCAACATGCAAATGTAATAAGGACTGACACGTCGTCCCAATAAAGCAGTCACTCAGCTTTGAGGAACTGGAACAGACAGCTTATAAAACAGAGACTCCCACAGCCACAGGTTTGGGCTTTTGGAAGCTAACCTCTTAAAGAAAGTTTAAGAAGGATCATTAAGATGTTCTACGCAGGTCAGCGTTTAGGAGGCATTTGGATAACGCACTTAAAAATATGCTTTGACTCTTGGGGAGCCCTGAAGTGGTCAGGCAGTTGAACTAGATTATAATTTTAGGTCCCCTCCAATTAAAATTACATTGTTTTCTAATCTAAAGTCTCAGTCTTTGAAGCATTCCCTCAGAGACCTTGGGTTGGCCATGGAGATCCAATGGAGAAGGTCCACATGCAACATGTTGCCACTGGAGCATTTAAGCTGCTGTAAAAGTTGAACTCCCCCATCAAGTAACAAGCCCTAGGACAAGACTAAATAGTTTCAAGTTGCACCACGAGAGATTTAGATTGGATATCAGGGATTATTTTTTTCACCCAAAATGTTGTCAAGTCCTGGCACAGGCTGCCCAGGGCAGTGGTGGAGTTCCCAGTCCTCCAGGGATTCAAAGACATGCAGATGTGGCACTTGGGGAGATGGATCAGTGGTGGCATTGGCAGTGCTAGGGAAACAGTTGGACTCTATTTTACAGGGCTTTTCCAACTCAAACAATTCTGTAATTCCATGAACATGCAGCTCTGAGGGTTTCCTGCAACATCTCTACAACACCAGCAGATTCAGCCAAACATTCTCAAGCTACTGAACCCAAGAACAGGAGGGGGAGCAAAGTGGGATTTTCCTCACCTTTCTTCCAGCTAATTCTTGTTAATACTTATTGAGAAAACCATATTGTGCTAACACCCTTTGGGAAAATCCCTTGCCATGTCCCACTCACCAGCCAGGAAGATTATGAGTCCTATCAGGGTGGGGAGACCTTCTCCCCTATCCCTGTCTAGTGTGACTCCCCCAAAAGAGCTCTGTGTGCTTTGTTGAAGCAGATCTCACGTGGTGATGGTTGTTCTGTGCTCCCACCCTCAGGATCTGGGTTAAGGACACCAGATCCCAGGGGAAGGTTTAGCTGCCCAGCCTTTCATGTCTTAAACAGCACATCCACACTTGTGTGGGCCTTTGTGCAAGTGTGATCCTCAGTGCTTCACCAGCAATATTGATTTTGGCTTTACAATGCTCCTGTTATCCCTATTCTAAAGACAAGGGGAAAGGCACAGCTAAATCACTTATCAAGGCTGACAAAAAAAGGCGAGTGTCGGAGCTGAGAATAGAAACCAGATCACCTGGGGTTTCATTGCTGGGAACGTTTCCCCTTCCCTCTTCCACTGAATCTTTGTTTAGTCCTGGGGCAGGTCGTTGGAAATCTGGGCACTATGCAGATAGGTTTTCCTTTCCCAGAAGGAAATCAAGCTTTGCAGGCTCACTTTACAGAGGCAGCCAGTCTGCTCGGGCTGCCGGGGTTTTTGCAGCTCTCACAGGACGCTGCGAAATCCAGCAATCAGACCCGTGCAGCCGGAACGCCTTCCGAGGGGATGGCAGAGCACAGGAACAGCACATTATCTGAAAGCAGGCTCACACAACATGCTTGTGTGGACATCAGAAACTAATCTCTGAAATGGTCCCTGATGAGAGCTGGATTGGCCCAAGCTGCCTCCTGAAAACGTTCCAATTCCTCCTTTGCATCCGGTGTGTGTTTATTGGAGAAAGAATCAGCCCTCGTTTAAATTCTGCACATGTATTTGCACTGTGACCTTTCTAGCTGTTACCTCATGGCTGTATCTGAAATTGGTAATAAAATGCAACTCGGGATAAAGAACTGCTAGGTGATTTTACACAACTATAATTTTACACTCTCGAAAGGCAGAATATGTAATTCCTTAAGCCACACACGGGAACTCGGTGATACTGGGCTGGATTTTGGCTTTCAAAGCCAGCACCATGTGAATAAAGCCAACTCTGTACAACAACACAAATAATGAGTTAAACAGATATGCACAGCTTAGCTGAGGCTGATGCAGTGAGAAACCAAAGTGAAGCCCCACTGAAATGAGGATGCTGCACAATTACAGCTCCCTCAGCAGAGATTTGGGCATCTTAATGGTTTTATTTGTGTTTGCCCATAACTCTCACAGAAGTCTTTCTGAAGTCTCCCAAACCTGACACACTTCAAACAATTTTCAAGACATTCTATTCATATGTGGAAAAATAACACAGAACAATGTAATGACTAACAGTGAGAGTGAACCTCAGAAACTATTATTATAATTAGACTCTGGCTTTTCTTATACTTTTATTGCATTCCTTGTTCTGATTTTAAGACTCCAGTAAGGAGCCTTTGAATTAGGTGGTGATCACATGAAAAGGAAGCCAGAATATGAAAATTAAATATTTAATGTCACTCTGCTTCCCTGTAAAGTCCACCCATGCAGGGCTACTGCTGCACACAAAGAGTTCAGTGGGGCTCTCCCCAGATTCAGCTTCAGTGGCCCAACAGTGTGGATATCACAGAGTTTTCAGAGAAAAATGGAATGGTTTGGTTTGGAAGAGACCTTAAAATTACCTTGTTCCACCCTCTGCAATGGACAGGGACACCTTCTACTATTCCAGATTGCTCCAAGGCCTTAGAAACTTCCAGGGATCCAGGGACAGCCACAGCTGCCCTGGGCAACCTCTGCCAGGGCCTCCCCACACTCAAAGGGAAGAATTTCTTCCTAATAACCCATCTAATCCCCTAAAAATCCCTCTCCAACCTTCTCATAAGGTAAAAAGGTAAAACCCTCTCAAAATTTTCTAAGACACCTGAACAATCAAATCCCAGTTCCTTGTTTAAACAGGAAAGCAGAGCACAGTGGAAAAGCCATTCAAAGCCAGATTCTGAGACACTCACACTGTGTTATCGAGCCATGAGTACAGTCCTAACCCCTAAAAAAGTGCCAACAGGTGTTTAAAACCTAAAAAGACCCAGCAGAAAGGTGAAGGTCCAGCAAAGAGCAAGATATTTGCCATCTGGAGCTACCCACATGTACTCTAGATTCCACACTCCCTTTGCATCTGCAGGGAAGGAAATACTCATCTGCATTTCAGAATTGACAGCAACTGCCACCCATGCAGGTCACAGGGTGAGATTTAAACTAGAGGCACACTTTGTAATTGCATCAGCATTTTGCCTTTCCAGTACACATTTATTTATTTCAGCTGACAGCAGTCTCCCTGTCCAGATTTGTAGTGGCACAATACATTAGGAAAACACTTCAGAGTTCAAATTTGGGTTTCAGTTTAGCAATTAACACCAGTATAACAAAGCCCTTAAGCGTTTCTAGCACCTCCACTGATCTGAGAAGTACCATAACTAGTAACCCTTAGGCAAGAAAACACACTGAATCTGGATAATTCTGAGTTTGCAGGCAGTTCCCCATGAATCAGTGCAGATACTGTAGTGGCAGAGATGCCCAGATTTTGTGTTGGATTTTACCTATATCATATCTATTATATGTATTGTTGGATTATAGCTATAGCAAACCAATCACGGAAGACCCTCCAGCACCACCAATATTGATGTGAAATTTCTAAGTACAAATGTTGCACAAAGCATTTCTATTTCTGTTAATGCAAACACCAATCTCCAAAAGCATATCAGATAGTTACTACACTTACTTCATCTCTAACAATTTTCATCTGCAACAAAACCAAATGGGATCTTCTGGGTCGTCAAATCCATCACACTACCAAATTCAGTTTATAATTGCTTTCCTAAACTGCTCCCTGTTCACCTTAGAGCCATGTTTTTGTATTTGGGAGCATCATCTTTTAAATGGCTAAAAGATTTTTACTTTGTTTGTGATCTGTTTAAATCTGTTCCACATTTTTTGTGCCTACGCTGCCTTTTTGGCTCGAACACATCTCTGTGAGTACATCCAGAAATAAGATTGGTGTAGGTGAACGATCACTCAACCTGCATAAGAATAAATCTGAGTTGTAGGTGTGCTGGGATTTCAGTTCATGCTTCATCCCTGTGCTCACCTCAGCCTTGGGATGATATTTCATGGCTGATTTAAATGCAAGATTAGAGCACCTCCAGAAGGAGCAGTTTCTGTTTCACAGGCAAGTCCCTCCATCCACCTCTGTGGTGTCAGGTCCTGCACCAGTGAACCTTTAGGTGTGCTGGATCAATTTACCTCTCATTGAAACCCAACACTGTGAAGAAAATAATTTATCTAGCTCCAGTTCCAGCGTCTGCTCATTTTTCCAGACTGAAATAATGTAATTCATTTAAGTGCTGTCAATGGAAAAAAAAGTTTTAAAAGGAACAAGTATCCATCAGTCTTATGGGAAATCTACTGACCCTCTGAAAATGTTTCTTAAAACATCTCCCATTTCATTCCTCTACATCTGTAAAATCTGATTGCACAAAGATTTTCCTGACCCAGCAACTTGTTGATTTTAACAACTTCTAGAACTTCTACTTCTCACTTTGGGGGAACACCTTTATCTGTAGGATATTTTGTTTTAGAAATGAATTCCTGAGATGACATTTTAGTAGATGTATTCATAAGAATACAGTAGTATTTTTAGTACTTTTTAAAAATAGCATAAATTCTGAAAGCACCTGTAGAGCTTTGTTTCTGTCCAACTTCATTATAATTTTTGTTATTACCATTGTTTTGCCTTTTAAAGGCAAATCCACTATGTTTTAATGAAAGTATAACACAAAATTTTTTTACATACATTCTTAGTATTCAATTTGTTTAAAGTGCTCATGAGGGTTTTTTTCCCCCCTAGAGGTGACTCATTCTTCCTTTTTTATCAAATTATTCTATAGATTTTCAATACGTTCATGCAGGATCAAGTCTAATCTAAGCACTGGGTATTTTTGCAATTTCATTAAGAAAATACAGAATGGAAGTGACTTTCTAGTTCTCTGTGAAGGCAGAACAGTTGCCAGATTTTCTTTTTGTAACATAGAAAAATTGAAATATCCTTTATCTTTACGTTAATTCCCAATTTCCATATTAAAATCTTTCTGTTATTGCAGAATAATATTAATGCAGAATAATAGATTTTAAATGACAAAAACCTCCTTCAAACCTCACCAGAATGTCTCAGCTCATTGGGAATAATCTTCTCCACAGTGTGATATTGATAGTTGAATTCCAAATTAATATTCATCTGTAAAATAAGCACCAAAGGTCATAAACTGGCTCCTGATGTGCATCCTGGTCTTCCCCTGGTTTCAGGAATACCCAGACTGCCACATTTGGAGCTTGAAAATGTCATATCCCCAAATATAATTATGATCCCAAAATTTCCCCAGGGTTTCTGATTTTTTTTTCAGTGTGAAGAAGTGCAAACAATTTTATATAAAATGGGAAGATTTTTTTTTTCCATTTAAAATGACAACTCACTCAACATATTATTCAAATAAATGTGGAAAAAGCTTTCCAAAACACTCTCCCATCATAAATGACAATATTCATTTTGAGTAGAATGACATCTTTTCTTTATCCAGAAATTATGGTTTAACTTTCATAGCTCCAAAATATTATTTTTTAAGTAGTAATGAAGCAAACATTAGAAAAATCTCTTTGTACCTTTTAGAAAACATACAAAACATTTTGCCTATAACTCAGTTCAATTTATTCTATACTTGCAGGATAAAATGTTCCATTTATACATATTTCACTGATAATTATAAAGGAGTAAGAGCAGCTGAAGACAGAAAGTGGTGGAGAAAAAAAGAAGTCACATTGGTTTAGCTGTAGACAATATTTATTATTTTATTACTATAGTTTAAGCATCCTGGAGTGAATTATGGCAGATGCTCTACAAAAGCCAAGCAGAGAAACAGAGTCTCCAAAAGCCACCAGTGAAATCTCTTTTTCCTACAAAATCCCTCTGGACCAGCACAGATGTCAGACTGGTAATACACCACAGACACCAACAGCAAAAAATAGTTAATTACTCAGACTGGTTCTTAGTAGAGAAAAGAAAATAGGAACTTCTTTAACAAGTTTTGCAACAAACGTGGATGCCCACATCGTGTTTTCACCTCAGAGTTTCACTCCTTGGTGTTGCAGAACGAAGCAGGGATTTGGGATGTGAACCCTTCCCCAAGAATTCCCAATTCAACAAAAACTGACTCAGAATAAGATATGAATTATTTTCCCCCCATATAAATTGATGGTATGTTCTTATACTTTTATGTTTTAGTGTGTTTAGTAGTAAATAAGTAAAATTAACAAAAATATTAAAAGGTATTTTTATAGTAGTGCGTCTTGCCCTGAAACAATGGCATGAAGCAGGGTTAGGTGAAACCAATTCCATTATTTTCCATTTTAAAAAATGAATCATTTTCCCTAAATGCCACCAAGAAAAGGACAAAAGCAAGAAAAAGGTTTGATCCTGATTGTCCTTTGAGATGTTTAATCTCAAAAATCATAAATTCACCCAACATCTCTCTCTGCAGCCATGGACCCACATTCTCAGACAGATCTTTGTATTGTAACTCAGACATTACAATTTTGTGCTCTCAAATCACCGTGTGTGTGATGCAGCATGTGTACAGGATGAGTTCTACAAATAAAGGCAGAAAAATCCAAAGTTTGGGTGTTCCAGGTGGAGAAAGGACAGTATCTGCAAAACATCATCATCCAAACTTCAGAGGATCATTTCCAACTCTAGTTCTTTACAAGGGATCAACTCTTTTACCCCAAATCAATTGATTAACTCAAATATACCTCAATAATCACATATAAACAAACCATGGCTTTCAACAGTTATCCTTTCCATAATTTTAAAGATGACCTATAACACCTCATGTACTTCCCAAATATTGAAAACCATACAGCTTTCTGTTCCCAAACTTGAAATTTTACTTAGAAAAATTAAAATGGTTTCATTTTTTTTTTTTTAATTTAATTTCTCAAACCTTCTGCATATTGGAAAATTTATCATCATTCCTTGCCACAGAATTTCAGTTTTGACCTGTTATCACTTCTGGGTGAAAAAGCTTTGATTAAGACATATGGTTAGCTGTATAAATTATAAAAGCCACGAGAGTTCTTCCCACAACAAAAGTCCTACTTCCATACCAAATAATTTTCTGTGGAGTACTCTCCACTCATCTGAAACACAAAACTTTCCAAGCCAAGAACACATTTCAGTGGCAGTTTTCAATTCTCAAGACTGTTCCTGAGAGGATATTTTCCTGCCATGTTCCATGTCATCCCTACTCATTCACAGCGACAGTGGGATTTGGTTTTTTTTTCTATGCAGTCTAGAGAAACACTTACTTTACATGGTCTGGAGTCTGTTCAGAAAGATGTTAAAACCAAGAAGTTAGAAGAGGAATTGGAAAAATTTCAAATAGGTGAAGGGGAATTTGTCCATCTGATGAGGAATGACGATTCCACGATGCTCCTCCGTGCGACGTCTCCGGAGAGACAAAGCTCGGCTCGAGGTTTGCCGCACGTGAATCGAAGAAATCCATGGGCAGGGTATCCTGATCATCCCTGACAACTGGATAACGAGACAGAGCAGTCCTGGGGCACGTGGCTGGATGTGATTGCACATCAACAAGCACTGGAGATGATAAACAGAAGAGCAGTGCAAAAATACACTGTGGTTGGCAGCTGTGGGTGAGGAGGAACTCTTGGCATATCTGAGCACAGAAGCTTTGGTGGAGGAGGATGACTTACCCAGGAGCTGCTTGTTTGTAACTTTGACAAGTGTTTTCTTTCAACGTGGATGATGTGCTCGAGCTAAATGTATTGTTACACCCAGATTGACAGCTCACATTTCCAGTCCTGTCCGTTTAACTCACGAGCAGCGGGCGTGTGATGAAAGTCTAATGGCAGCAACACTTTTAGCATAACTCTGTGCAGGAAATATTTCCTGAAACATTTGCCCAGCTTGGGTATACCAACTGAAATAAAAAATAGCCAACCTAGGATGAGAAGGTGATGGGTAAGTACATCACAACCACTGTCTCCTGAGCACTGTGAAAGCTGAGGTGGCCAACAGAGCAAATATGTTGACAATTATCTTCACATACATAACATGAGTTCAGCTGCTATCCCACATACTTCTTAAGAGTGGTGAAATTCAGATAAAATATTTCAGGGTCCACTATCCTAATCAAAGTTATCTGACCAGCAACTCAGATCCATTACAGCCTCCAAACCTGCACAGACACCACAGTGATTCCACACAAGAGTTGATGGAAAAATCCAAAGGCTTTTTCAGGAAAAATCCAAGTCAGGAAAAATCCAAAAGGCTCCAAATAAGCTTCCCAAGATCCCTCCTGAATGGTGTTAGGCTTCATGTGGGCAATGCCCCCTCTGATAGGAACTGCTGACCCAAGGCCCTGAGTAATTATGGATATTAAGGATCCAATGTAATTTTCTGAACGTAGAGATATGAGCGTTAACGTCCTGGCCAAACACCAATTTGGATAATTATTTTTCCTACCTAAATGTCCCAGTTTCCATCGGAATTCTTCATTTCCAAAGCTGTTTTGCAGCGCTGTTCAACAGCTGCAATATCTCACCCCAGAGATGGCTGCATTTCAGTGGTGGGTGATGCTATCCAAAGAGTTTGAATATCAGTTTAATCACTTTGGCATCCTTCAGGAGCAAAGTCACTATCTAAATGTAAGATTATTGTAGAGAATAAAATTGTCAATAAATGTAGTAATGTCTATCTCTAACTATAAGCAATTACAGAGCTAATCTCCAACTCTCAAAAAATAACACCAGATGGTATTTTTCAGAAAAGTCAAATGTAGAATATTATATTTTTTTGCATTTTTCAGTACATCATGATGGCAAATAATATTATGTGAATCCTGCAAGTACAAGAAAAATCTGCAAGTATAACATTCTTGTCTTCCAGCGAACATCCTGTGAATTCATAAATATTTACATTTTGCAAGTTATAATTATGTAGCAATGGAGGGGAAAAAAAAGGAGTGACTGTACATACAAGTTTATAAAAGAACATTCATAAATTAAAAATGTGCATTGTTCTGAAAATGATACCTACTGTGTTTTTTGTGTCAGCCTGTCAAACCATGGGGTACCTTCCAACCTCTTGCTCAGTGGGGTAAAAATTATACTTTTAGGTACATCAATCTTGTGTTACTATTGTGTTGCTACTATTAATAGTTTTAAATCATTATGTGTGAAGTCATCACTGGAAGGATGTGTTGAAGCAGCAAGAAAAGTTTGTATTGCAACAGGGATAACGCTCCTGCACAAGATAACAAACACTAAAAATTGTTGGAATTTTGTGGAAAAACCCCCAGCCACTTACCTAAATTCAGACAGTTCAGCATTATCCTGCCACTGTCTTTTTTTTAATTGGAACTTTGTATAGTTTTCCTGTTGCTGCAATTTATGTACTAAAGGATAATTTTAGTGTTAACGGATCTGAACTGCAGGAGAGTCCTGGAGCTGAGATTTCAGTTGCAAGAACATCATTTTCCCAGCAACCAGCAGAAACTATTCATTGAAGACTATTTTTATTGAAGGAATTTTACCATTTTTGTTCATGAATAATCCATGAACAGATGTTGATTTTTACAAGTTCAGTTGTTATTTGAAATTGTTTGAATACTTTATACAAACATATTGCAACCTCTGGGTTATTTGTATTTTATTTTTTTTTTTGCTCTATTACAATGTTCAACTATTCATTGTGAGATAGATTGTCTCCTCATACAAATAAATCCTTAACAATGTAAAAAAAAATAAATGGTTGGACAGGTGACCTAGGTGTATTATTCATGATGTAAATTCTTTAGGGGAAACAAAATAAATTACTTTATGACCAGAAAAATCAGCTTTTGCAAATAGGAAAAAAAGAAAGGAGAAAATTATTTGTACAAATGCTTAATACTGGCTGTAGGATGGTCAATCCCTCTGAGTGTTCTTATGGAAGTAAAAACTGTGCACAACCATTCATGCAAATAGATAAGGATTTATGAATATGGGAATCCCTTTGATATCTTAATTAATAGCTGTGAAATCACCTTTCACTCTCTCTCTAAAGCATTTGTTCAATTGTATTGTAGAGATAAAAACAAAACCACAGTGGCAGCACCTTTCTCTTGTCGGTGTCCTCAACCTGGGCTGAGTTTCCATTTTCCCTGGGCTGTTTCCCTGCAGGCAAATCATGCATTTCCTGCTCTTCCTTCTTTTCTAACATGCCAAATTTGCATCCACCCCAGACAGTTTATCACAGGAGAAGCCTGTGAACACAGCAGGTGACTTTTTAACCGTAATTTTTACCTCGTTAGCTTTCGCAATTTTACCCTAATTCCAGACAAATGATGCCACGTCTTCCAACAAAAAGGAAATCACCACAAAAAGGTTTCCAAACCAGATTTAAACACCCAAACCTGAAGTCCTATCACCTGCATTTATGCAACATGAATCCTTTCCTCTTATGCTTGAGTTAGATCCTTTTTAGGTGCCTTCCTGGCAGTCCTGATAGACATTTATTGAAAGGCTTATGATTTATTGGAGCTGCAACCTCCTGGTTTTCATAGAGCCATTTAGGTTGGAAAAACATCTAAAATCATAAAGTCCAAGTATTTTCCGACCATCTGTGGAAAATTTACATGGTTTTCTATGTAAAAATAACTGACCAAACTATACTGATCTTCAGGTCCATGTTCTGGGAAGCGATTAACTTTTCTGAGAAACTACCTTGAAATAAAAGTTGTCAGTAGGACCATGATGACAGAGAAGTGCCGGCTGTCCAGATTATTTTATAATTTGGGGAAGGCAGGTGGGAAGGTTGGTGGGATGCTTTCATTATTCCTGTTACCTGTCAGAGACTGTTTTTCACACGATCTGAAACATCTGAATCTGGCTGGGGGCCCTGCCAGGAGCCTGGAGTGACAGCACCAGGGGAAATGGTTCCAGCTGAAAGAGAGTGGGTTTAAATTGGTTATTGGGAAGGAATTGTTCCCTGTGAGGGTGGGGAGGCCCTGGCACAGGGTGCCCAGAGAAGCTGTGGCTGCCCCTGGATCCCTGGAAGTGTCCAAGGCCAGGTTGGATGGGGCTTGGAGCAGCCTGGGACAGTGGAAGTTGTCCCTGCCCATGGCAGGGGTGGATTGGGATGACCTGAAAGGTCCATTCCAGCCCAGAACATTCCACAGTTCTGTGATTCTGCTCTTCAGCACCAGCCCAACACCCCTGACAGCCATAGATGAAAACTTAAAACTCAAATTACAAACAAAATAGAGATTTTTATTTATACATGTAAAACAAGTTAAGATTGTTTCCTTTATATTTAATGCTTGAGTGGTTGGTAATGTTCTCTATGAGGCCACCATGAGATTTTTATTCCTGACTCTCCCTGTGCAGAATCTTTTTGGAAGCTGCAGGGACAAGTCATCAGTCCAGGTATGTTTGTAGGTTACCACAAATTTCAGCCTCTCAAATGTACTAATCCCCATAGTTGACAGCACTTATGTTGCAATGACCTGCAGTCATCTGATCAACTTTCTGAATACTTACCAGCTATAATCAAATATATTCTCATCTCTTATTTGAACAAATCAAACAGAAATTGAATACATTTTTTTATGAACACTAGCAATATGTTCTCTTCTCTGATAATTTTGACATTAAAATTCCATTTTAATAATCCCATCCTTCAGGCTTTGCAGACTCTTAAGGTATTAAAGCAAAAATTATCCTAAGCAGTTAGATTATAATGTATTTAAAGATTAGACATTTCATGTTGAATATTAACTGCTCCACTTCCCAGGGAAAAAAATGATGCAAGGCTTTTTTTTCTCTCATATAATTTATACATTTTTGATAGGTTGACTATACAAAGTTCAAACCTTTTGTGAAAAAAATACTACAAAATATGCTCATAGTTCTGAATTGTATTAAAAAGCTGTATAGAAAGGTATGAGAAAACATTTTTGCTGACATCATTAACATATTTTGATCCCTCAGAAATAAGCAAAATGGATGTTCAGCCCCAATGCAGCCTATCAGGCTTCAGAGCTGAGACAAGATAATAAAATATTTGCAGTCTAAGGAACTTCTATTTACATATCATAAAAGGTCACAAATTTGGACTTAAGGTTTCATAATTATATAAAATGGAGAAGCATTAATAAATTACTCTGAAACAAAGCATATTATACCAAAAAAAAATTAGCTTTTTATCCTAATAAGTATTTCAGGTATTTGTCTAAATCATGACAATTCTTTTTGAACACTCCCCATCCCCAGAAGCACCCAGGGCCAGGTTGGATGAAGATCTGAGGAGCTTGGAAGGTGCCCTGGCTTGTGGCAGGGGATGGAACTTCATGGGTTTGAAGATCCCTTCCAAACCAAATGATTCTGGAATTTTATGAATGCCCAAATACAGGTCTGAATTCAGAATAATCATTCAGCCACAGCCCCTGACATGGGCACTGTCCCCTCACCACTTGCTGAGCAAAACTTCCTCTACACTGAGTAAAATCTCCTGCTTTAAGCTCACCCACTGCCTTGTTCTGAAATAGCTTCTCTGCATGGAAAAACCTTCATCTGCAGAGAGAAAAACAAGTTTTCTTCTTGCAGTTTTTATTTCTGAGCATAAACTTGTAACATGGATCAAAAAGACACCAACCCTGCCAGTTTCCCCAGCAGCAGGGAAACCTGTGGAGCCCCTCCAGGGCTTCCCCTCCTCCAGGCAACAGCACAGGGTGTTCCTCCTCCCTTTGTATGAAATGGGGAAAGCCCTGTGGTCCAAAGGAATCTTTTCCCATTGGTAGGTAAACAACATCAGAGACAGCCTTTGTTTCCACATTGTGTGACCCCATAAATACACACCCTTTCCTGTGATATTGCTTCTTCATTTTTTAACAATGTGCTTGTGCTATTAGAAGTGTATTTTGGGTTATTTTTGTGGAACATTTAACATCTTTTCTCTTTGTCCTTTTGCCTTGCCCTTCAATTTTGACCGTGATGGATCTAAGCATATTTAGGACATTAAGGGCAAACTAAATTGTTGTTTATACAGTTAAATGTAAAAAGCATAATGGTAGGGTAGTGTCTATATTCTGGAAAATAAGTACACTTGTCTGATTTTTATTACATATCTTCTCTCCTGATGTGTACTGAGTAAATTGTGGGGTCTCTGCTGGAAATGCAACATGAAAGTTTAATTCATCTGCAGGATCTGTCAACCTGAGCATGCACTGAGCAACTGAAAACAAAGAGAGAACACTTGTGCTTTAGGAGAGAGACTCCAAGAATGCCTTAATGAATGAGCCCTGTGCCACCACAGGGCTGGCAAACACAGGTGAGTGATGGACATGAGGGATCTCCTGCATCCACAGCCTGAGCCTGGCATCAGCATCTCCCCAGGCAGCTCCTGGGGCATTTCCACCCCGAGGTAGGAGCTGAGAGAGAATCCCAGACTGGTTTGGGTTGGAAGGGACCTTAAAACCACCCCCTGCCATGGGCAGGGACAAATTCCACTGTCCCAGGCTGCTCCAAGACCATCCAAACTGGCCTTGGACAGTTCCAGAGATCCAGGGGCAACCACAGCTTCTCTGGGAACCTGTGCTGGTGCCTCACCACCCTCACAGTCAGGAGCTCCCTTCTAATATCTCATCTAAATTCTACATAAATCCTGTCCTCCCTTGTCCAAGCCTTCCTTGACTTCTGGAAATGTTCCTACAGGAATTCCTGTGGAATCTGGAGACGAGGACCCAGGCAGGGCTTTTTCCAAGCAAGACACACAAGTCTGGTGGCCTGTGCGTGCAAGGGCTGCTAATCCATCCCCAGCTCCCTGACCTCACACACACATGCACTGCTTTGCCTGCCCAGATGTTTTCTGATTAATAATGAGGTCACCCCCAATGCCAAAAACACGGCCTTGTAGTTCTCCAACACTCTTGGAAAGCCACAGACTGTTTAAGGGGGATGAAAATTTTAAATACAACATAAGTATAAAACACAATAAATCAAACGAATTTGTTTAGACGAAAAGCACTTTTTTGTTTTCGTCAGCACAGCAACTGTATATTCCACAATTATTGTAATGTTCTCTGACATAAAACTGCTGTATCTGACCCAGGACTCTGGCTACACCCCTTCTTGCTTTATAGGATGGTTCTTAAGGAAATGTCTGTATTTTAACATTTCCAAGGCTAAAATAATAAACAAAAAATACGAAAATGGAAAGGGATAGTACACACCATTACTGTATCAGCTCCTTGGTCACTATGCCCCCCAAAAAAGCATTGAGAAAAGAGTGAAAAAGGCTCAATTCTTCAAATTTCTGCCCCAAAATGATGGGCAAAGCTGCAGAGATAACTGAAATGCCTGACTCTAAACAAACCAGAGGCGAGACATGGCTGTGTCACAGTCCTGCTTCTCTTTGAAAAGCTCTTGGCATTGCCCTCATGACCATTCCACTCTCCTGCTTTTGCTTTGAGACTTTATATTTAACCATAAACAACTTTAAGAGGTCTGAATGCCAGCAGCAAACACCTGAGTGTAGCTCCCACCATAATTTTTTGGAGTCCTTAAAGGCAGAGACCTGGAAAGGGAGATGCCAACAGAGACCAAGGGCTGGTCCTACCCCACCCAGGGAAGCACAGGGCTGGGAACCACAGAGCCATGGGAAAAGCAGCTCTTTTTCCAGGCTCGTGCAGCACCACCTATGGACAAAAAGACTGCATTTCTCTGGAGTATTTGGGAATGGCAGAGCCTCCCAACCCTTGCTCCGGCAGATTTCGCGTGCGCTGCCGTCCCCGCTGCCTGGAGCGCTCAGGGAGCAGCAGGGCTGGAGGCACTTTGCATCTCTTTGATTTAATCCAGAAAGAAATCTTGAGGAAACCAAAGAAGGTGAACGAGAGCGAGCATCTGGCACTAAATTGCAAGGATCAAAGACCCAGAAAAGCGAGTTTTGCATAAAAAAGTCAGGCAATTCCCGAGGCCTCTTCGCCCAGAACCAGGTGCCTCAATAAACAGTTTAATTTGGGGGTTTTCTGCTGTGATTCTGTTCCATGACACACAGGCGTGGACTTGGAAATCACACTATTGCTAAGAAATAACACCCTGAGTGCTTGTGGCTTTCCCAGCTCCTTCTGCACGTTTCAGGCTCCGTGTGGTGTCGGGAGCCTGCGGAAGCCCAGCGCTGCAATCTGGGATTTGCCATGATAAATGTCTCAGGAACGGGGCTGCACTCAAGGATTTAAAGGTTTGGGTTTTCTAAACGGCGTTTCTCTGCTTACAGAGAGAATCTTGGAAATGTGAAATGCATCACACAGCTGGTATTTCCCAGTTTCCAGAGTGTAGGGAATGGGTTGTGCCTTGGGATGGGAGGCATCCTGTTCTCCTTAGTGCTGAACCTAAAACGTGACAATTTTCAGCACTGTGAGAAGTGAAAATGGGAGTACAGAAAATAATAATTTAGAAAAAAAAAAAGAGCTAAATTAATTTTCCTATTTATAGGGCATCTGTTTCACAGAATATATTTTCATTTGTATTTCAAAAGAAAAATTTAGGGGAAAACCCCACAAAACCTCCCCAAAAACACACAAAAAACCTATGACCAAGATAGAAATAAACTCCTAGAATATGACACTTTTTGCAGAATTTTGATGTGGCTTGATATAGAGCTAATACAAAAGAATGCCTCTTGAACTGAAATATTCTTGATGGACCTTTGTTCTACTGGCTGCTTTCCTAATTTGATTAATTGTAGAAATTTGGATGAGTGCAAACTTAAAACATTTGGGGTTTTAAATGCAGGATTTTCTGTTGCACTTTATGCCAGTGAGTGATAATGACATATCTTGAACTTCAAAGGTGTCTAAGCAATTAGAGATTCTCTGCAAGAGAAAATGCAGAGAGGAAAAAATTTAAAAAAAAAAACCTGTTTTTGAATAGTATTCCACAAATGCTGAATATTAAGCACATTTTGAGAATATTTGCGTAGCATTAAGTGCACAGCTTGCTTTAAAATGATGAATAATTTGACTTTTCAGGATAGAAAGCCGTGCCACGAGTCTCCTCTTGAGCCCATCTTTTATTTGCACAGCCCTATAACACCATGATTTCATGCTACATGTGTTGCTTGTTATATATCCTAAAAATTCAATTTTCTTATCCCAGAAGGAAGGAGCTATAAGTGAAAGCAGTCATTTGATCATAAAATGTTGTCAACGTGAAGGAAACCGCTTCTGAACGCTCTGCCACCACCCTTACTCGTGGCAATCATGCAAATCACTGCAAACTGGCCTGAAACCCGAGTTCCTTTGGGTTGGAGTGGAGCTACAGCAACTGTGGGCCCAAAAGGAAGGAGAAACAGCATCTGATAAATGTTTCTGTGAACATTTATCCCTGCCAAGACAGGAAAAAGTACACAAGTGGTGTTGCACCTACAGTGCTGGGATATACGAGGCTCTGAAATGGTGATCTCTATCTCAAAAACTATTTAAGCAGCCTCTGATAGGACAGTCACAGTGGCTATAAGGCTTCTTTCCCAGAGTGATAGAGCACAGTAAAATACCTTTTAAAACAAAGTGGATGTTATTGCTGACCAGATTCAGACTCCGGGGAATTTATTGTGCTCTATCTTTGTACAAGTTCTCCATTCTTCTCTACTTTTCCCCGTGTGTAAAGTCTTTATCAGCCACAAAAGGGATTGTATCTTTTCCTTTTCATGAATAAAGCTCCCAGAATTGGAGGGGTGCAGATGAAGGATGGTGGCAAACGTCTAAAATTTTTATGGCCAGCAGCTCATCAGTAAATGGCACTGTTCAAAATTGCTGTAGGGCTTAGGGGAATTATATTCGGGTTGTTTCCCCAAATTCTCTAGAATAAAAAGATCTTTTAATTATTATTTTAAATAAGCCTCTGGTAGTACTGCAATTCTCTTTAAAAAAATGGAAAAGAACTCCATCAAATGCTGGTGAAATAACAGCTGTCCCTGGCCCAAAGCAGCCATGCAAGGCCACATCAAACCACTCCCAAGTCCTCACTTTCTCCTCCTCCAGAGATGCACTGGTGTGACAAGCTGACCTCCCCTACCTAAGATTGGATATATTGATCCACAAACTGCTCTTATCAACTCTGACTGCTGCTGAGATTTTGTGGGCATGTTATTACTGCTGAGAATTGAACTTTTGTCTCTCAGGCAGCGTTTCCAGAACCCTTTGGCACACGGGGCGATTCCAGCGACCCGGAATGTCCTATGTGCAGAGGCAAATATCAGAACATGATCTGTAATTAACAGCAATGAATTCTTAGTGACTTAAATACCCAGAGAACTCACA
>WEIU01010503.1:1942113-1953703 GCA_013389925.1 Aegithalos caudatus
ATTTTTTTATTTTTTTTTCTGGTTCTGCTGGTGGCTTCCCAAGTACTAACATGGGGAACCCTGCAGAGATGGAAACTCCCCCAAGGTTTTGGGGAGCCCCAGGGACCCCCAGAACAGGAAGAGGACTCTGCCAGCAACCCCATGCTGGAGGAAGAAAATGATTAAGCAAAGGTTGATGAGTATCAGTTAAGACAACATAAAATTGACAATCCAACGATCCTTCAGGAAGGAAATAGCAAAAAAAAAAACAAAAAAAGGTACCATTATAACTGCAAGGAAGAGCCTGAAGGCAACATTTCAACCATAACAGGACTGCTCGTGGAAATTAATAACAATTTCCCATTTACAAGCTTTTGCTTTGTGTTTCCAATAGAACCATTCCCAAGGTACAACTGGTTAGAGATGATAATTACCTTGACAGGTGCTGTATTAAATTCCTCATTTCTTCCATGTTTGTAACAGGAAGCATCAGATTAATGTAACAAAACTGGTGCTGACTGCACCTTTTTTTATTTATTTTTTTTTTTCCCTGCTGAGTGTGTTTGATTTCTCACCTTAAATCCTGGCTCTCCCCAAGCTGCCTGGTTTCTTATTCCATACCTCTCTGCAAGAGTTTACAGGCACATATATAAATTACAATTCCCCTTTATTAATCTAATTGATCGTTTGGTTCCAAATGCATATGCAAGATCTTTTGAAACCTTTTAGACCCCTGTGGTTCAATATCAATCTCAAAATATTAAAAGCATCTTGTGGAAAATTAGAAAGCAGATGAGACACTTTGGGACTGGAGATGCTGTAGAAGATGAAACTTTTAAAGCAGCATTGACACAATTATTGAATGCTGTCATTGCTCAAAAGGGCTTTTTATTTTATTGGTTCTTCTGTAATTGTTTTGTACTTTTACTCTATCTGTGCTGTGCAGCTGCCAGGAATTCAACTTTAATGAGCAGCAACATTTAGCTGCAATCAAACAAAGCCCTACACCTTGAGGTTTTGTTCCATTCTTCTTTTTCATGCTCATTTACCAGGCCCAAATATTTTGTCACCTGGAATTTACAGAATGTTTTGGGTTGGAAGGGACCTTCAAGCCCATTTAGTTCCAGACCCTTGCCATAGGCAGGGACACCTTCCATGAGACCAGGTTGCTCCAAGCCCTATAAAACCTGGCCCTGAACACTTCCAGGGATGGAAAACCTCTTGGATCTCATCTAAGAACAAAGTGTTTTGGAAGTACAGGTTCTCAATTCCAATTGATGAGGAAAAAAAAAAAAAACAACAAACAAACAAACAAAAAAACTTGAAAAATTGAACTTTCAAAAATGGAATGCAGCTCTTTCCACATGGATAACTTTACTAACTTCTATTTGCTTACACAGCCTTTCCCCTAGATTTGATGTATTTCAGGGAAGGGGTATTTCCCATGGTGACTTTGGAGTTTTTGGGAAGCCAAAAAAAAAGAGAGACAACTTCATTGAGGAACATACAGCATGCAGAGTCGTGACTGCAGGTGGCATGATTGTTCCAACTGAATTACTGTAACAAACACTGCTACTCTCATTCCTTGCAAGGACAGCGACTCTTTCCTCAAAAAGAACCTAAAGGAAAAATATTCCTCTCCTTTTCTTAATTCTCATCAAAGCACACACACACTGGGAAGGAATTGAAAGGAATCAAAACAACCAAACTGCCCTTTCTCATGAAGGAAAAAAATAAACCTTGATTGGTATCACCAGAGTGAGAAATGGTTGTTGAATTCAAAACACCTTTGTAAGGTCTTCCTGAAATAGTCACTGCTATGAAGTTTGAATTCTTGTGGAGCACCTCAAAAAGTAAGGGCCCTTTGAGAAAAAGGAGGTAAACAGTCTAATTGGCCTAATGTAAAACTTTGAGTCAAATTTAGAGGCACAATTTAAATAATTTTTTTTTTCAGTGGAGCAAGGTAGCTTAAAATACATAAAAATACAAAACATAGTATTGCAAGTGAGTTATTAGGAAATTCAAGCAAAATAATTGTGGAAGCAACATTTTTTCCTTAACTCTTTGCTTAAAGATTTCCATGGTGACAATAGTAAAAAAAGAAAAAAAAAATCATAAATCTAATCAGGGGAATCTCAACAAAAGTTCTCAAATAAGTATTATAAAAAAATAAAACTACATATACCATTTGTTGCATTTCACACAGACTCTTAAGTCATTTGTTTTATATATGACTGTATCCCAAACAAACTGAGTTTAAAAGTGAGGAACATTGGGCAGGAGACCCCAGTGAGTCCAAAGAAAAGGAATAATGAAAGAACTCCTGCCCAGGAGCAGGAAGATTCACTCAGGTGAGTATTAGGGATACTGATAAGTACTAATAGTAGGATAAGTAAATCTAAATAAAGCAATTAGGAAATCTAAAGAAAAAAATACTCAGAAGCTCGAGCAATTCAGAGATTAAAGTAAATTGTGAGACTTTGCACCATTTATTTGAGCATTTTCTTTACTACTTTCCCCAAAACTATTTCTTGTTTTAGGAAACTTAGTCATGCAACTAAATCTGTCTCTTTCTTTGTAACTCCCTGAGTGTGGAAATGGCTTACACAAATCTAATCCTCCATCTCGAGGCTCTCAAAAAAAGCTGCCATGAAACCTGTCATTCTTCATTCCTCAGATATGGAGCTTCTCCAGTAAAAAGTAAGACTCATAGGAATAGAGAAGAACTGGGAATATTCACCAGCAGATGAGCTGGAAGATGGAAAATGCAAGGATCAGCAGGAAAACATTTCTGTGAAGGCCAGAGCTGTCTGTCTTTATCTAATTTAGAGTTAGTCTGAGCAAAGCAAAAGGCTACCTGACCCCACAGTCCTAATTCAGCTGGGGAAAAAGCAGTGAGAGGAAAATCATCAGCCTGGCATGATTGTAAAGGGAAGGAAATCAGAATGTTTTTTATATATGTAAAATACAACTTGCAAGTCTACTCATCCCAATATAAAACTGTATAAAAGAAAAACTGTAATCTTTTGAGAAATCCAGCTTTAAGAACTCTGATTTTGCCAGTTCTCTGCTTTAGTTCAATAAAGAATTAATAGAAGAAAAATATTTATTGTGAACTTTTTTTTCCCCAATCACAATGCTCTTCAACCTACACTCAAAATCTCTTCCTTCCACATAGCTGAGATCTACAACTTCTCTCCATCCTCTAATGTGATATTGTCCTTTACTTACAGAATCAATGAGGTTGGAAAGGGCCTGCAAGATCATCAAGTTTGACTGCTAAACAGCAGAATCAAGCCTGAAGTTTCCTGCTTCCACATTCACTGGCCACAGCAGCTGTGGTTTCATTAACTCCACCCTGTTAATTGGCAGCTGCCCTGCTCAGTTGACTCAGTTTGTTCAGCCATCTGTTAGCCCATCACCATAACACACCTAATAGAGCTTATTTTTTTTTTTCCATTTGAGACCTCCAGCCCAGAAAAGTCCACCAAGACTCTCTTGCATTCCCAGTCCACAGGTGAGCAGCAACAGAGGCTGTTACTTCATCAGAGATCCATAAACACTGACAACAGCTCCCTCTGAAAACTCCCTGCAAGGAGTTTGGATAAAACCCCAACTGGATAACAGGATAAACATTCCCAATAAATCCTGACTGTGTCACTCTGAGCAAGCCACAGCCTCACTCACCTGTAAATCAATAATCAAGGTGTAAGATGGATGTAATTTGACCACCTAAGAGTGCAAAGAAGGCTGGAGCTGCCCCTAAGTTTGCTTTTCCTCCTGTACCATCTCACAAGGGGAGGAGTGGACAAGGCTCACTCCAAGCCACCTTTTGGGATCAAGACATTGCCTGCAAATCTGGATCTCCACCTTGCTCTCCCCATCTCCAGTCAATTGCAATCAGGAAAGACTCATATTCTTCCATTTGCTCCTACTTGTCAACATTATGATCTAAGCAAAGGTCATAACGCTCCAATATCCAAAATCCAGCTAATTGATTCCCTCTGGGTATCAAATCCCCACAGCACTGCAGTTATTGCTGCATCAATCATATTGCTATTCATACCAAAGAATTAGAGCCATGTCCAAAACACTGAAATCTCTTACTCCTCCTGTCCTCAGCTTCTCCTCCGGCCATTTCTAAGCACACCAATTTTCTTGATAACACATTTGAAATTCAATTTCCCTCATTGGATTTGATTGTGCCTATAAATCTGAGCCTGGCCTCTGATCAGATCCCCAAAAAATTTCCAGCTTCCAAATTCCTCCCAAACTCTCAGTTCCTGTATCCATATCCTAATAAAATACCACCTTGCCACCTGTTTGGGGATTAGAGCACACAAGCACCACTGATAACTCACATCAAATATTTTCACATGGTTCCCATTTTTTGTGGCCATGTATAACATTTCTACAACTTTAATTTCACATCCAATACATCAACTTTTTCCTTTTTTTTTTTTTTTTCCTTTTCCCAGAGGGATTAACAAAGGTATTCCCAAACATAGGAGTTTTTTTCAGCAAATAATAAATCCATTCAAATAATGAGGTACTTTCAAAACAGAGCCTCAGAGCTGCTTACCTGCCCAAGGAACTGCTGCAAGTTTGCTACTCACAATAGATCCATTAAAGCACAAACAAAATGAAGTCCTTTAGCATTATCTTAGACCTGAAAAAAAAATGGCACCAAATGAGACTATACATTCAAATATAAACCAGGATCAATACAGTAATTTTGCTGATGAATTTCTGTGCTCAAGTATAACACCAATAAACTCTCACTGGGTTTGAGAGATGGAGGCCTGTGGGTGGAGAGCTGCATCTTCAGCAATGGTGTGTTGAAGGGCCCAGCCTCTCCCTCAGCAGTTCCCTACATTGATTTTCTTCTACTCAGAGATATTTACTCTCACTCTTAAGGTGATTTTATTTCTAATGCCATATTATTAACTGAAAACCTGGGCTCTACAAATAGATACAGCCAGGGAGACATGAGTTACCTTGGGAGTACATGTAGTAATCCTGATCTCCCACGGGATAGGAAAATTGAAGATGTCAGCATCCTTCCTGGGAGATTTTCAGCAGCTCAGGTTGAAAGGGAAGGACCAGTTGCCCATAATACTTTTGTGGAGTCCAGTGGAAGGATTAAATAAATGGTAAAACATGGTTAAAATGGGAAGTAAGTCATCACACCAGGGTAAACACAAAATCTTTTGGCCTCAGAGACAACCACTTTAGGCTGAGGTCAAAGATGCCCAATCCACAGACAGAAAGGGCATCTATCTGGGGCTAATGCCTGTTGTTTCTGTCATGTTTTTTACACCCACACTTGTCTTTCATCTCTTTGCAAAGATGATGAAAAATTTTGCTGCAGAAAACTTTTTTTCTGAAAAAAAAGCAAACCCAACAATTGTGGAATTTTGAAATTTGAACATTTACCAATCACCTGGTATAAAATATGTCGTGGAACTTTCTTTGACTAATTAGGGGTGCTCTTCAAGATAGGATTGTGGTTCCTTACCCTGAGCACACCAACATCATCAATAAATAATATTAATTGAAGGGTGGATCCAACTCCAACTCTTTTATTACTGAGGAACACAAACAACAAAAAATGCCAGGACATCTATCAAAGAGAAAGCCACACGAGTTCACCGAACCATCCTGTGTGCATTTATCTAAAATAAAAATTGTATGTAAATGTGTATGCAAATTAGGTGTGGCCCTCAAGCTCCTGGAAAGTCGCCAGAAAAGCCTTCGGTGTTGCAAAGTTGAGCATCCTATCTACCATATGGTGGTACCTATCAATCTCGGGAGGGAAAAGATACCAGATCCTCATGCAGATGGCACCCACTGCAGTACCTGTAAAAAGTTTGGGGGTTTAGAGATGAAAAGGAGGTGTTTTCGGTGATACGGAAAACATTTGGAGTTCTATGCAGAGTTTAATAATTAACATTACAGCAATATGATATAAAAAGTATTAGTAAGCTATAGCCAACCTGAAATTCTTCTAGGAGGATTTATTAACCAATGACAGAAAATTAAAATATTTCCATAGACATTTCTTTATGAGTGGGTGCATTTAACCGAGATATGTAGCCCTAGGACAGAATAGGTTCAATTGCCCCATAAAAGCACAGAATGGTTTGGATTTAAGGGAAGCTTAAAGCTCATGGGCAGGGACACCTTCAGCATCCCAGGGTGCTCCAAGCCCTTTCCAGCCTAGCCTGGGACATTTTCAGGGATGAAGCATCCACAGCTTCTCTGGGCACCCTTTGCCAGGGCCTCTCCACATATCACCACCCACAAAGGGAATAAATTTTTCCTAAATTGAATCTTGAATCTGAAACCCACTCCCAGTGTGAACCCATTGCCCCTGGTCCTGTCACGACAGCTCCTGGTGAAGAGTCTCTCCTGACTTCCTTGTAGGTTCACTTCCTTTACAGAACTGAGATCAGACCTCCAGTGTCCCGTGCTGATTGCTCCTCCATTTTCATTAATAGTGCCAAGTCTCCAAACAAACTGGTTTTTTTTCTGAGCAAGAAAACCCAATTTCTGAAGCATTTATTGGCTTCAGCATCATGGTTTATGTGACTGGGCTCCCACTGCCCCACACTATGATTGATGGAAGTGCCCCCAGCAGCACCATGGGACCTAGAAAATCATTGAGAGCTGGTTTTGCATGTGATTGCTGCAAAGTATCTCAACTTTTCTCAGCAGTTTGGGGGCTTTCACTTCTCTGAAACAGAGCTTGAAGAGACGGTTTTCGCTTTTTCTATTGAGCACTCATGCCAAAGAACATTCCCGTTCTCCCATGCATACCATTAGCACAGTGTACATCTGAAAAAAAACAAAAAATGTATTTATATATCTCAGAATGTGAAGTGATGTGTAATTAGGAGTTTAGATGAGAAATTACCGTGGGGGAAAGAGGGCCTGGGAGTTGTATCATCTGTCGGGTGCCGCAGGAACGCCGCGCGGCGCTTTCCCTATTTATAAAGCACCGAGAGCTTCTCTGCTCGGCTGCAAGGCCCACTCAGCCAAGCTGTGGGTATGTTTCATAATGAACAACTCATCTGCAAGGTTTTGACTCTTTGTGTGTTTACACACTGCTGGTTAATGGCGGGGTGTTTGCTCCCGTGGTTTCTGCTCCGGCAAACCGCACGCTGGAGCGGGCGGGAAGTTTCCCTTGCCCTGGGCAGAGCATGGATCTTATGATTTGGCCCAGTGGGAGATGAGGGTGTGTGGGTCTGATTTTCTGAGTCTGTGGAGTTTTCCAGCCTGTAGTAGCTGATTTCTTGTTCTCTTGAGAAAATCCATCCCTCCCAAAGACAGCGAATGTAGTCTTTATCTCTTCATAACTCGCTAGTTTTCTCATACAACCCACCCACAAGTGTTGTTTCTATTATTTAACCAATGAAGAGAAGTGTTGTCTTTACTGACCAATTATACAGTTCTTCAGTGCAGCACGTTATAAAAGGGCTGTGCAAAATTGTAAATAAAGCCCTTCTGATCTTTCTTCTACCTGGAGTCAAGCTCTTCATTTTGGTGTCCAACAGCAACAAAGGTGCCCAGAAGGGCTGGAGTCCCAGGAAAGGAAAGCAGTTAACGTTGCGTTGACAATGTGCCTGAGTTTGATACATTGCCAAACAAGACCTATAGATTTTGTGTAGTGTTGCCTGTAATCAACCTACTGTGGTATAATTAAGGGATTGGTTTAGTTTAGACATAAGAAATGAACTCTCCTTCTCAAATGCAAAATTGGTCAAGGGATTGGTTGGCTTTTTCATTTCACTCTAGTTTATTTTCTTGCGAGTGAAGAGAACATCTGTAATTTCTGTTCTTTCTGTTGTAAATTGTGCAGCGCCGAAAGTTAAAAAATATCTGGCAAGCACACATTGCATATTGCACTCCCCATGATTAGTACAGGTCCATTGGTAGAATGAAATCAGCTCAAACAATGGGTAGAAATAAATCATTACCGGGTACATGAGATCTGAGGTGGAAAAGGCACTAATGGTTGTTAAATGAGGTATATTGCATAGAAGGATTATATTTTGAATGGTGTTAAAATTGCCTTGGGAGTGAATATTCTGACTAATATTATTATTTGTGTACTTGAACTCTGACGTGATGGGATTTTACTCCTGTAAAGAGTTCATGAGAACTAGAAATAGATTATCAATGTCTTTTTTTTTCCTTTTACATTCTGAATAACAAGATGGTAAACCACAGTTACAGTGTATGAACTGCAGCTCTGCAGCTTTATCTACTTCTCTCTCTGAGCCAATCAAGAAACGTTCTTAGGTGTTTTTTCCATAAAAGCATGTTTAATGTCAATGACAAATGATTTCACAAAAATGTATTGATCCCCAAATATAAGAGAAATGTGTCTTAGATCGAGCTGGGATTTGGGGAGAGAGGAAGGAACACAGAAAGATCTTCCAAGCCACAAAGTAAATATTTACTAAATACTCACAAGTCCAAGCTGGTTGGGTAGTGACCTAAAATCTTCATCCCAGCTCCATGAGGCTACAGAAGTTGGATTTTCATGATCCTTGTGGATCTCTCCCAGCTCAGGATACTCTATGAGTCTACCCCTTCTGCAGGTCTGTTTTAATGATGATTTCCAGTAAATCCTCATGGCCATTGTATGGAGGACACAATCCCAACCTCTGGATCTTGCCATCAGTGCCACATACTTCCCACTCCAGGGGCTCCTGACACCCAGCTCCACCCAGAAGTTGTTGTAGGAAATATCACACACTTCCTCTCTTGTCTCTTCTTCCTGCTGTTATCTGGGGGAAGGAATTTTTTCAACTCTTACCTTTTCCAGTTGAGAAATTATTTCTAAAATGTGATGCTTTTCTAGGCTGTAAATCTCAGTTTTGGTACTGCGCCATTGTTGAAGGCAAGCTGGCAGACTGTCAGATTGTTTTCAGTAAGTTATACTGCATTCAAAGTTAAAATGGGACCATTTATCCATGTTTGTATTTCTGGGATCATGGTCTGTAGAAACAATTCGTTCCAGAAATGGAACTTTTGTTATCGTTTTCAGAGGAACATTTGGCAGGACAGGCTCATGAACTTATATATATATATATTTTTTTTTTAAATATATATATATATATATAAACCTTTTTAAAAAAAGCTGAAGGATCCCCACTGTACCTTTTAAATTTGCCCATCTCTGGAGTTACCAATAACTGCAGTGAATGCCGCCCTCAAACTTTGATAAAAAAGATCTTTTTCTTTGATATCTACCTCCTCTTTTAGTACAGCTTCTCTCACACACAGGTATCAGTAAAGACAGCCTGAAATGTTCCCGTGGTTTAAATCTTGTTTTGATATAGAACCAGGCTGAGGCTGAGTTAATGTTTGATGGATCCACCCTGAATGAGGGCACCCAGCAGCTCTGAAAGGCTTCAATTGGTGTATTAAGACTGGGGAAAGGATGTAATTTATCTCAGATCACAGGCTGTAAAATCACTCAGAATTCAAACTTGCGTGCAAACAGGGTCCTTTTTATTTCCCTATCAGCTAAAAGATGTTGTTTTGTTGTCCTCCCCCTCTCCCCAAGTGGAGTGGATGAAGTTTTTCTCTAATTAATAATACATTTCACACAAAAGAAATAAAAATTCTGGGAAGTAATCTAATCACAAATTCAGATCTCATCTGATAAAGCGGACCACAAGCAGGAGATTTTTTCCAATATTTGTTTGAAATTAAATGTGCTTCAGAAATGACGCAGTTTGTTTTGACGCTTTCAAAGTGGAGCAGCTGGGGGCTCATTTTTGAAGTGAAATTTGAAAAGAAACTGATACAGAGTAGATTAAAATGTTAAAAAATTCAAAAATAATCTAAACACTTCACCTTGGTCAGCTATATCAGCTAACTTCAGATTGTAATAACAAAAAAATTCTTAGCAATTTTTACTGATCTTTTTTTTCCCCTCTCATTCCCTATTGATTGCTATTTAAATTGAACCTTCTCAGATTTCTGCTATTTTTATAGTCTCACCTGAACCAGATCTTTTTTTTTTTATTATTTTCCCAGCTCTATCATAGACTAATGAGCTCATAAATGAATAATCTGCTGTAAATCCACAGAATATCTCTCTTCTTTCAGCCAAATTTCATAACTTCACCTGCTAATCATCTGTA
Source organism: Aegithalos caudatus (assembly GCA_013389925.1). Lineage (NCBI taxonomy): Eukaryota > Metazoa > Chordata > Aves > Passeriformes > Aegithalidae > Aegithalos > Aegithalos caudatus. The sequence continues at coordinate 1,952,253 of WEIU01010503.1, forward strand.
TTAAAGGTACTACATATTTGGGTTCTTTTAGACTAGAAAGTTTTATCCCCACTTAAAATTTTCTGGAATTTCAAGAATTGTGTAGAGTTGCCTGATGTCCTGAAAACATTCAGTACAAACTTTCAAAATCTGTTCACTTTCTTTACATCACTTGCACCACAAAAATGCCTGATTTTCCCTTGCACTGAAGGCTCTGTCACGTTATCCTGAACACTGAAAAAGGAGAAAAAGGAGATGATTTTAGAGAGCAGTTTTATGTCATTGTTTCTCATCAGTCGTATTTCCCTGCAATTTAATGCAATCAACAAAATTTGAAAAGTTGCTTTCAATATTATGTAGCACCCTGTAATTTTTAACATAAACCTCTGTGGACCCAGGATAATTTCTAATATATCCTACCACTAACCCTTCCAGCTGGTACAGGATCCATTGATTGCTGGTGTGCCACACTTTGTTTTGTGTTTTTTAACCAATTTTAAATCCATTAAACTCAACTTTCCACTTATTCTGTGGCTCAACATCTTAACATTAACCTCTTCTAGGAAACCCTGTCAAAGGATGTCTGAAAATGTAAGTATAGGATGTCTGTTGCATTGCCTTGTCTCTCCTGGCAGAAATAATAACGATAAAGGATTCCAGTAGATCTGTCAAACCTGAGGACTTTCCCTCCCCTCAAAATTAAATTTGCTTTCTCTAATCAGGCAGTGCTTGTCCCAGTGTACCTTTCATTTGATTCCTTAAAATATTAACTAGGACATTCTCCACAGTTTATGCCAGCGATATGTTCTTTCCCCATATGTCCCTGGACCAATTTAAAATAATTCCTTTATTAAATTTCAGCAGCCTTCAAGGATCTGAAATTTCTAATAGAGTCTCTGATTTCCCTTCATACTTCCTTTGGCTCTCTCAGATATATTTTGTTTGATTCTGATGTTTATCAATATTTTTAAAAGCCTCTAGTCTTCTGAGAGTTGATTTCAGTGATACCTGGATGCTTGCTAATTCCCTATTTTCAAGCTCTGAAATCTGGTGTCAGATTTATTCAAATGAAGGAGGCAGAAATTGTCTCAGGTAATTTGATTTTTTTTTTTGTTTCTCCTTTTAATTATTTCTGAGAATGTTCTTGGTTTCTAGCAATGCAACAATTACTGTCAATCTTGATTACATTTAAGACATTTTGCAGAATATTTTTGTCTAAATTTGATTTTGTGTGCCTACACCATGGGTTTAGAGTGATGCCCACTAACCTTGGTGGAGCTGAGGTTCTGCCAGCTCTTCCATCTTAAACCAGTGCTGCTGGTGATTTAATTTTGAAAACCAGCCACAAGCTAAAATAAGGCACTGAAAGTTCCCTCCAAAGACTTTTTGTTTGGGGGTTTTTTAAGGGTTTACATTAAAAACAAGGAGGCTTTTTTTAGCACATGCCTAATTTGAAAAGAATAATTAAAAAA
>WEIU01010503.1:1953754-1967897 GCA_013389925.1 Aegithalos caudatus
CACCACTTCATAAGGACTTTTGGAGACTATTAGTCCATAATGTGGACCAGATTCAGTGTGAGTGTATCTTTTTAAATTATTAACTGCAATGGGAAATTATTAGAAACAAGAAATTGGCAGAAGTATTTTTTTTTTTCAAAGAACAGTTTAACAAGGATGGAATTTTTTTTTTTTTTTAGAGACCAAACAGCCTGCAAACACCAGAGCCAGGACCCAAGAATCACCAGACTCATCTCATGCATGGGTTGAACAATGGTGTGAGGACAATGGTATCTTCAACTGCTGCACCCTTGGTCCTAAAATGATCCAAATCCCTACAGGCTGCATCCCATAAAAAGGACACACAACCCAGACTTGGACAGAAGTTGTGCATCTGAATTTTACATCATGGTCCAAAGGAAATTTCATCCATTGTGGGTGCTCTCCATGACTTGCCTAAGATACAGGGCAACACTTCCACCTCAGACCTCTACTTTTGTATTTTTGATAATGTATTTACATAACAGTGACAAAGAGTGAGACAGGAGCAAATTTATGATTAACAAGTAGAAGAATTCCAGGCCAGGTTTGATGGGGCTTAGATCAACCTCTAGTGGAAGGTGTCCCTGCCCATGGCAGGGGGTGGGATGAGAATGAACCCCAAGGCTTTTTCCAACACAAACCACTCTGGGATTCTAAGATTTTAATTTTTAATCACTTTTTTTAAAGCACTCCAGAAAATTAAATCCATTCTTTTATCTCCATGTGCCTGTCACGTCTTCCCTGGTGCCACGAGTTGTGAACAACAAACCTCATGGAACAAAAGACCCAAGTCTTAGTGAGACTTTCACAGCAGGCAACAACATGCTCTGAATCCAAAACACAGTTGTGCAGCAGATTTAGGGGATCAGGAAAAACATCATCTCCTGACCCTTTATCTACACCAACCCAAAGTGTAGGGCAGCTCCTGAGAAAGGGAACTCAAACCTCCAGCCCTGATGACTCCATGAAAGAATCTGAGTGCTGGGACTGGGCCCCTCAAGCCTCCTTCCTGAGCTTTCCACATCAAATAAAGCACATTTATTAGGTGAGGGAGCTTGTTTAACAATCAGGTTACATTCACTCACGGTCACCTGGGAAACATAGGTTGCAGCCCTTGATATAATAAATCATTATCAGGATTTTGCACACATTGGAACACATGGGATGCTTTGCCCCATGCTGTGTTTTATACTGAAAGACCTGAGCAGTTTGCATCTGGATCTAAATTGCCTGTAGGGTTTGGGGTTTTTTTGGAATATTTGTAGCTGCTGTTTCAAAGCATCTCTGACACGCAGCTCTCTCATGAGCTGCTTGGGCAGAATCGAGATTTGCTTCCAAGCTGTTTAAAGGGTATGGGTTTATGAATGAGGACAAATAATATTAATATAGAAGGAAGACACAGATATAAGGATTTCTGCACTGAAAACTGGAGTTGGTGTCACGGTGCTTCAATCATTGAAACCCGAACATCACAGATTAGGTAAAACCAGACTTATATTAAAACCAAACAAATATTAATCTAATTCATGCTTCAATGTAAATTTCTCAAAACCACCAAAAAAACCCCTGCAAGTCTCAATAAATGTTGGTCATGTGAAAATGTTAGGAAAATACTAAATATATTCTTTAAAACACAGAGTAGACATGGCTGTCACTTGCTGGATGAATTTGGCCAAATAGCCCTTCATGTCACAGGCTGTTTGATTCGAAATAAAGGTTCCAATGAAGAGTGATAAAGAATAAGGGCTTTCATAAAGAATGATAAAGACTGACAGACAAGTTTGTATTCATTACATATTTAAAGTTAGTTGGGAGGATTTGGTTTATTCTTTTACCTGGGCAACCAGGAATTAGAACCATAAGGACATTCAGACTGTGTCTTTTGTAAAATGTGCTGAATTCTATCTTTTTTTTGACCTCCACTCCAAGCTTAGCCATGACATGTTTCTGTTGTAAGAAGAAACACATCACATAACAGTGTTTTCAGAGAAATTTTAAGTAACAAAAGCTGTGCTCTTTAAAAAGTGACCCAACAGGGTCCGTGGAGGTCACAGGCATCTGCCAACTTATCCACCTAAATGATATAAATTTACACATTGGAAAGTCCAAACACTTGAAAGCAAATCTGTTGTTGCTGCAACACTGGGATCTGTTGTTAATAGGTATGACAAAGCAGTAATAGCATCCCAGCATTTTTTTTTTTTTTGTATTTCCACTTCAAACAGCAAATCCGACTGAATTTACCTAATACTTCAATAATCCAATTATAACACTTTACCAGCAGAAATCATCGGCGCATAAGCCTCGGAGTCAGTTAAATGAGGGCTGTGCTGAGCTCCTCACCCAAAATGCATCACAAACTCTGGAGAACAAGTTCTGCAGGGGTCGTCAGGATGGGCTGGCGTGAGAGGAAAAGCCTCACTCCAAACACAGGGTGGACAAGCTGGTGGCAAATCCATGCTAACCACGCAGTGAGGATGGAGGAAAGACACCAACCAACATGGGAAAGCTCCCAGCCTTCAAATCAAACCAGAGCACCACCAAATTCTCAGCCTATGCCTCGGCAGAAATGGCACATTTTGGTGTAACCGCCAGAAAAAAACATTGATTAATCGATGAAAACCCATTTATACAAAATACTGTGTGCTCTAAACACAAATTGCTGATATTTTTCAATTCTGGAGGATTTAGTGCCCATAAGTGTCGTTTCATTTCTCTTTTCACAGCCATATCACTTCCTTTTACTCCCTTACCCCATAAATCTGCGCCCGGTGATGGCGGCTCTTGCATATCAGTCTAACACCCTTTTCCCCCCCTGGATGTAGTATTTATTTAATGGATCAAGGGAACTATCCTTCAAGCAGAATGAGATATTCTATTCACAGCTAGAACGTTAATATGTCAGTAAAGTTACTTGCCTTCAAAGTAGGAGAAAATAAATCTCGAAGGCTTGGATCCGTACGGGGCTGTTAATGAGCGATGATGGTGTGATTTCTCAAGGATTACGTGATTGAGTCAATTCCTTAAATTTAGACAAGACTTTCAGTCCATATTTTAGTAATTTCAGCAGAAAACTCCATATGCTGCCCAGGGAAGTGGTTGGTGCCTCATCCCTGGAAGTGTTCAAGGCTTGGAGCAACCTGGTTTAGTGGAAGCTGTCCCTGCCCATGGCAGGGGTGGAATGAGATGAGCTTTAAGGTCCCTTCCAATGCAAAACATTTCTGATTCTATAAGATTATGATTAAAAAAAAAACAACTTTCTGTGTGTCAAAACACACCCTGCTACTCAAGAAAGGCTTACAAATGTGTGATGACTAGAAAAGCCTTGTGTCAGAGTTAGCCCTAAAAATAAAATTAAACCACAGATTAAATATTACCCACAGAATAAAAACTCCTCAACTTCCACAAACTGCTGCCTCTACTCAGATCTGAATTTTCTCAGAGGTTCAAGCCAATAACTGAGCTGGGTCCACCTCTTTTTTTTATACTTTTGAGAAATGTATGGTTAAATATCAGCTGCAATTAATAGTGTTTTGAAGGATAGATTATTACTGTAATTTCTGCTGACATTTTGCGTGCAGTATGTTTTTCTTTACTAATTAAATACTGTGAACTGTTTTCTGAGGGTTAATAAATTCCAAAAAACTTCCAATTTATAAATAAGTCAAATTCAGTATATTTATTTGTAGTTATATGGCAATCTAAACCAGAGATGGGATAAAAGAGGTAGACTGGACAAAAAGAAACATAGATTTTATCTACTCCACGTTTGGCAGTTGGTCATGGAAAATATAATCCAGTCATAAATCTACGAACAAGCCCTGAATTTCTATTGCATTACTTTTAAAATAATTGCAGCATTTTCACATTCCCTAAAATGTGCCATAAATCCATAAAAATTATCCATATGTTATATATCTAGGAATGAATTAATTACTATTCACTGTTCTTTAAAATACAGATAAAGAAACTCTACCCAGAAAGTAAAAAACGCCTTCAATAGATTCTTTGCCATATGCATAATAAGGAATTATTGGACTGATTGTAAAAAAACTGAATTTATATGACAAACTGTTAAAAAAAGGAACTAAAACTGATGCTTCTCTCTCTCTAAGAGCCTTTTTGGGTGCTAATATTTGGGCTCAGATGGAGTACAAGTTACCTGGTCTGACCAACCTGGCTCAAATTACACCTGCTGAACAGCCCAAATCTAGTTGTATTCACCTTCCAATAACAGAACTTTGATTGAGTGCTTAAATGCAACTAAAATGCAATGTAAAAAATATTTTTTCTCATTTTTTTAATACAAAAGCAATAAGGACTCTTACCTGCAAGGTTCAGAAACCCTTTGGCAGCATCAGCAAAGAAGACACCTCTGTCAGAGAGGAAAAGAAAGGAAAAGGAAAAATTACTAGGGAACACATTTAGTTTCTTGTAGAAGCATGGAATTAGTGAGGTTGGAGAAGACCTCCAAAATCATCCTGTCCAACCTTTGACCAGATATTACCACACCCACTAAATTGTACCATAAAGTACCACATCTACTTGCTTTTTTGAACACTTCCAGGGGTAATGACTGCACCACTTTCCTGGAGAGCCTGTAGCATAGACTTTCTCAAACTCATTCATTCTTTAAATGTTAAGATATTGGATACCCCTGTCCAGTAGAATTTCAGATTATAAAGAAATAAAAAATTTAAAAAAGCAAACACCAAACTGGAATGTGCCATACAAGATATTTAGAGCAAAATCAAACCTGCATATTCTGCATATCCTGTCTTTTAAATCACATATCCCTCTAGCTCCCACTGCCCCTTCCCTTGCCACAGAACACTTGCTGCACAAATTTTCTTGAAAGGAGACCAAGTGGTGTGTAAGAAACTGCAACTGTGAACAAGCTTGGATTTTATCAGCTCTTCATGCCAAGGTCAATGGCCAAAATCTCCCAAAGTCAGCCAAGCTCAGGGATGCAGGTCTAGGTGATCACTCACCCTCAAAGGGCACAAAAATGCTGAGGAAAGGAGAGCAGAGCAGCTAAAAGCCTTAAAGTTTAGACATTGAATATCTGGAGGACAGCTGGAAAGATTTAAAGAGTGTTTGACTCTCTCTCCAAGCAAGGGGTGCCAGCAGAAAACAAATGTAACCCTTTCTCTAGATATATTTTTCCTGACAAAAGCTGATTCTCAACTTGTGGATGTTTTTAATAGTTAGACAGAAGAACCTAACTGAAAGGATATTCAAGAAGTGGTATGAAAAAGGAAGATAAATACCTCAAAAAACAGAAGGGACAAAGTGAAATCACAAAGGAGTGTGACTGATCCAAGACTAAGAGCCAACCCCCTTCCCAGTCCTGAGGATCCCACTAAATCTTGGATGTTGATGAGATCATGGTTGTGTCCAGAGACAAACATTCCTAATTAATCCCTGCAAAGGGGTTAAATTTTTCAAAGGAAGCACCTAGGACAGGGTGAAATGTGGAGGTTATATCCCTAGGGTGTTGTCAAGATTTTGGGGAACATTAAGTAAAAAAAAAAAAAAGGTCTGAGGTAAAAATGCTTCATTACAAAAAGAGCAAGATTTAAAGAAAACAGGAACATGTCTGCTGTGACAAAAAGCTCACATGAAGGAAAACCCCAACATCCAGAAGGGGGTACAAGCTTTTAATGGATAACTGCTTGGGAAGAGATTTTAACTGGGCATGAAGAGCTCAAAATGTAAAGAAACAGGACAAGCAGCCCCAATTCCTTCAAGAAATTATTTCAGAGAGCCAATGAACAGTTCAAGAGTAAAGAAACAAACCACTGATGTGTGACATTTATTAATTCTGTGCCAAGTACCTACATCCATAAGGTGCTGGGCATAGACAGGGCTAAACTAGAGAGCTGGTGTTGTTTGGGCTGCCAAAAGCTGCCAGCACTTCTTATGTGCTTAGAATTGCAGAAAGAAAGGCTTAGGGAGAGCAAAGTGTTAAAACACTGAGATCTCCAGCTACAACTTAGGTGAGCATCCAGCCTCATGTAAGTTGTGCCACAGTTTTCCCCAGATTTACATCTTAAACTGGGATTTCAGAAGCTGCTGATGGCAGGCGCACACCATGCAGAGGTGACATCTCAGGTTCCTTATACACAGAGCCAGAACTCAGAGCAGAAATCACATTTGTGGGGTCAAAAAAAAAAGCACCTGCATGAGAACATCCAACAGCTCCACAAACACCTTTACCCTCGTGTAGTTTCATCTCTACTAATGCTTTCACTGTGACAGGAACTCATGCAAGGTGCTCTGTGAGCAGATCCTGACATCACCATGCAAATCCTTGATTTTTCTCTGTCTTGGGGCCATTTTCTTTAATGATTTGTTTGAACAGTGCCAAGCATTGCTGAGGTCTTCTTGGCTGGGACCTTTAGGAATTTTTTCAGCACAAAGAAACACAAACAAGTAGCTAATAGCAATCTGTCACACCTAAAATCTATCCAGCCATCTCTCTGTGGTACAGCCCTGCCTTTTATGTGGTTTGTTAAATGTCTTGCACAGTGTGTGGGTGCTGCATAAGTAATAAATAATAATAAATCACATTTTTAATGCTTATAACAGTGACTAAACCACAAACATGCTGACTAATACTGTCTCACTGCACTGTCTGGATTCTAAATGCATTCATCTTGACTCATTTTGAACCTGTTCTTTCTCATCTGAAAGAAGGCAGGGTCAAATTAGATATTAGGAAAAATTCTTCCCTGTAAGAGTGCTGGAAAAGGTTGTCCAGAAAAGCTGTGGCTGCCCCTGGATCCCTGGAAATGTCCAATGCCAGGCTGGAGCAACCTGGGACAGTGGAAGATGTACCATGGCAGGAGGTGGGACTGGGTGAGCTTTAAGTTCCCTTCCAAATCAAATAATTCTCGAATTTTATGACTCTATGATGATTTTTTTACACAAATTTACAAACCCAAGTGTAACACAGGAGAGACAGCAAACGAAAAGGAAATTATATTAATGACATCTTCATATGGACATGCATAGTTTACAACAGGACATTGTTTCCCAACCAGCCAAGCCTTTGCTGGTGTGCTACCTCCGTCTTCTCCTTCCAAAGATGTTTTGGTTACTCAAGGAGTCATGTTTCACCTTAGAAAGGGAAGGGCCAGTCCAGGGATGGGCACACAGAGTGATGCTTGATCTGATGATCTCAGAGGTCCTTTCCAAACCAAGTGATCCTGGGATTCTGCAAAGATCAAGGTCAGGTAAAGGGGGAAAGTGGGAGAGCAATAGATGAGACATAGAAAGTCAAGGAAGATGAATTGTAAGAAATTTTACTCTACAGGCAGGTAAAAAATTAAATACCTCATAATTTTTCAATCTCTAAAATACATTTCATGCACTTGTGTTTTTATCCAATCCTATTTCATGTACCTGACATTTCCCAAGGAGCTGAGGGAGCTGCTCCTCTCTTCTTGTCCCTCCTGGGGCTGCCCTGGCTGGAGGGTGAAGCAGGTGGGCTCCTGGATATGGGCTCTGAGAGCCCTGAAAGCAAAGCACATCCAGGGGAAAAACAGAGGGAATTGAGGTGCAACAGCAAATTTTTTATAACAGTACAAGGATAAGGAAAAGTCCAGAGGTTTCCCTATTGACCAACAGCTCTGGCAATCAGAAAAGAGCAGGTGAGGTGGAGGGACTCACCTTTGACTCCTGAACCTTTGGCAGGTCCTAAAGGATCTGTCAAAGAACTCTAAGTCCATGTTCTCCAGGCTGGAAGGATAAACCCTGATGTGATCTGACACCTCTCTTTATGGCGGGTGGAACCAGGCCCCGGATTTTTAATCCTAATGCTTTGGGACATTTAAAATCCACATGTGAGGCTTGGCTCTCTCCCTGCTGTTTGCATGATAAAGTGACATTCTGATTCAGTCTATCTCATCAAATCCATGATTTCAGAAGTTCCTCTAAACATGTCTGCAACATCACACTAACTTTTCAATACCTCCATGTCAATACACGCCAGTTGCTTAGGGTTATTTTTTTTCCCTCTTGGAAAGAAGGTCAAAACGGCAATGCAAATATATTAGGGGGAAAAAAAATGCATTCAAGTAACATTACTTGTTTCTGGAGTCAAGATGCCAGTCCATCTTTAAATCACAGCAGTTGAGTATTCAATTCACAAATACAATGAGGGTACTTTTAAATTTTAACTGTCATATTCTGTTATGTGGCCTGATGTTAAGTTGCATTATGCTAGCAGTGAATGGGATAGGACAGAACATAATTCACTGCATTATAAACAGCGTAACATAACTTGACAACTGGAATTTAAAAGGAGGAAATTCTTTAACCGTAGGATCATATTGTATATTCCTATACATTTATAAACCCAGCAGCAAAAGAGCCAAGCAGAAAAGCTGAGTGTGTACCTATTGCCAAGAAACAAATGTTGTCTCATTTGTGGGGCACGTAAATAATTTGGGGGAGCTTTCTTTACATTTTAATTTCCCGACCGCACAGCTGCCACTTCCCTCTCTGTGCTACTTTGGGAGGCTGGTGGTGGCATCATCTGAAAACTTTCATACCTAAGCCACAGAGCAGCATTCACTTCTACTGAAGCTGTTTTGTTTGCTCTCCTGGGCTAAAATAAAGAATGAAGTAACACATTTCTCCAGCATGAATATGCTAACAGCCATAAATCTGCTCCCTGGCATTACCGTAGAACAAACCATAGTAAATGTTTAAAAATGTGCTCCTAAAATAAGCCCTGACTGAGCTTTGATGTCACTTTATTTAATTCACATTGGCATTGCATACACAGCTCAGTTTACCAGAGAGGATTCATTCTTTACTGGAGCATAATTACATTATCAGATATTCAGTAGAGGCCATAAACCACAAAATGGAAATTAGACTGTCAATGGCCATTTTATACTACAAGGATTATTGTATTTTAACGTTTGTGTTGTCAACCACTGTGCTGGCAATCTAGCATGTGGACCCCAATTTTCAACATCACTCTAACCTGAATAAAATTTAAATATATGAACACCAAATTGAACAATCAATAACAATCTTTTAAGCTATATAAACTTCTGACTGGCAGCAAACTAAGCAATAGCACAGAGGCAAATCCATCAGGAAGCTCTGTTTTCCTTCCTAGTCCTATGCATTTCAGGCTGAGGGAAACTTCTTTTGGGGCATTGTTTCCCAGTCTCCAATATAAAAAGAAAAAAATTCAAAATGCAAGCTCCAGCTTTCTCTCTCTTGCCCACTCAGATTTGTAAATGGAATTTATTGCACGCAGTGTCCTCTTATAGATTAAATTAATGTTATTGTAAAGAGGTTTAATGCTCAAAGATATTTATGACTCATGCTGAGAAAGAAGCTGTACTCAGTTATGATGATTAATATAATTTTCCCAAGTTCTCACAGATGAAATTGCTCCATGTGCATATTTTGAGTACAAAACAGATAACCATAACTCTAAGAAAAGGCAGCCATGATTGTGTTATTGATGCATCATTTGGAATTAGCGGGTTGCTTGTGGAGCACATGAAATGTTTTTGCTGGATTTAGTTTCTGCTTGATGGGCAACGGGAGAAGCAACATTCACATCACCCCAACCTGTGCTTGTGGTTTTGATCTTGACATAACAAAAGTTAGTGCTTAGAAAGAGTTTGTTTTTATGGTCAACCACTAATAAGACAGGCTGTGATTTAAAACTTACATCCTCTGTCCAGGATGAAAACTAAATGAGATAGGATTTGACAACTTATATCAAGGAACTGAAGATTTACCAACTCCTCAGGCACACGGGTCAGGAAATGGTATAGCCTCAGCTTTGTTGCAGTTAAAGCCTGGAAATGGATCACACATGTCTGATCAGAAGAGCTCTCCAGCAAGGTCAGGGAAGATTAAACTAAACATTTCCCAACACAAGAAAGATGTTGACCTGTTGGAGCCAGACCAGAGGAGGCCATGGAGGTGCTCCAGGGCTGGAGCCAGGCTGGGAGAGCTGGGAATGTTCCCCTGGAGAAGGGAAGGGTCGAGGGAGAGCTGGGAATGTTCCCCTGGAGAAGGGAAGGCTCCAGGGAGAGCTCCCAGCCCCTGGCAGGGCCTGCAGGGGCTCCAGGAGAGCTGGAGAGGGACTGGGGACAAGGCCTGGAGGGACAGGACCCAGGGAATGGCTCCCAGTGCCAGAGGGCAGGGATGGGTGGGAGATTGGGAATTGGGAATTCCTGGCTGGGAGAGTGGGGAGGCCCTGGCACAGGGTGCCCAGAGCAGCTGTGGCTGCCCCTGGATCCCTGGAAGTGTCCAAGGCCAGGCTGGACAGGGCTTGGAGCAGCCTGGGATGGTGGAAGATGTCCCTGCCCATGGCAGGGGGTGGAACAGGATGAGCTTTAAGTCCTTTCCCTCCCAAACCATTCCTGGATTCTATGGATTCTCTGATCTCCATTCCTTACCTTTTTGAGGGTCATCCCTCACTAACAGCAAACATTACAAATGTTCATTTGACAACCTCCCTATTATGGACTATAATTAGATTGAAGTGCTGTGATTATCACACACCCCAGTTACAAACTGAGAAATTCCTTTTCAGATTTTAGCTCATTTACTTGTCCTATGAGGAAACAAACAAACAAACAAACAAACCTAGAGTTGGTGCAAAAAAGTGGAAAAATTCTTCATATTTAATAGATCACAACAATTGAAGGTAATAATTTCCTAAAATAGAAATATGTTGACTCCTAGTATTTCCCCTTCTTCTTGCATTTTTTACATTATGCCTAAGAAGCTGCTCAGGTTGCTAAGCTCAATAAATCAATATTAAATGTAATCTGAGTTGAAACAATTGTGTAATTTAAGTTTGATGATACCATAAATGTTATAGATATTAGGGACTCGTTACCCTTTCTGCCCAAATCACACTTCCCAACCTGGGTTAAAGAGGACAGAATTCAGTCTGAAAGTGGAGTGAACAATGCACAGCCACAAATGGGCTCATAAAATCAATGCCAGACAATGATGGGACTGATGTAGATTTTAAAAAGGTATTAAAAAGTGCCAGAAAAATTATCTCCAAACTTTATACACATTTCTGTTTGATCTCCTGCTTAAAACTGTTTTTCCCCTCTAAGTAATATTTAATATTATAACCATCTTTGAAATACATGTTTCTTCAAGGAAATACAAATATATTTCTCTCTCACTTCATCACATCATTGGCCCCATGCTTCAATTTCCAAAGCCCTTTTGAAAACCACACACTCCAAGTTAATTGGTTTAATCTGGTTATGGGGATTAGCTATTTTTACCTACAGTTACATATGAAACAATTATAAATGAAATATTGATTGTTCATTAATGTGGGGGATATCTCCCTTAACGTATTTTGAAAGAGTTCAGGCTCCTGGAGTACAGAAACTCTGGAGAGGTCTAGAGAATTTTAACTAGCTTTTAAAGTTGTACATGTTATATTAAATTGCTCGGCATCTGAAGTCAATATGAAGGTGTTACATATGTAAAAAAGAGATAAAAATGCATTTAAATAAAAAGGCAGTGTCACTTTACTCATAAATATAGGTTATAGCTCTTACAGAGATATTCCTTTCAATTTCTAGTCATTTAAAATGAGAGTATTTTGGTGCTTACAAAGGTATTGTCTCACTGTTGGCTTGTCTGGGAGCTGGTCTGTATTTAGGGTGGCTGTGCTTCGTCATCATTCTGAATGAAAGAGTCAAATCATTTGGATACAAATTCAAATAACAATAAAAAGAATTTTTCTACAATGATATCAAGTAATACAAATACCAGTTTTAAAATGTGCAGCAATTACAGCTTCAGAAAAAAAACCAAAATTCTCAACTCCCAAATTAAATCAGTCCAAAGACAAAATATGAAAGCATAGAACTGCAAACCAGGTGGATTTTAGCTCTCAGAAAGCAAGAGATGAATTGTTATAAAGTGCATTATTTGTAGCAAATTTAAGCACTCAAATTCATTGGTGAAGGCTGAGAACCACATGAGTGTCCACACAACCATTGTTTCTTCTGGAGGGGTTTTGGTCACCATGGGATTTCTGATATTTCATTCAAATACAGAAATTCCAATCTCACTAACAAAAATTAGCAAAATTTGCTAAGCCATTTTACTATAATCATGCTTTTTGAAGGAGAGCATTATGAAATGGTCAAAGTTCTCCATGAAGAGTAGACCCACGTGAATTCATTCAGCCTAAAAAATAAGCAGTTCTGCTTTCCCAACCCCTAAATCCCTTTTAATCATAAACCCCCAGTCTCTCATGCTGGGAACAATCCACACTTGTTAAAAAGTTAAAAATGTTATTTTTTTTTAAGAGTCCTTTTTAAAACAGGTTGAATTTCTCCAAAAGGAGAAATCTGAACAATGCACTTTCTTCAATACTCTTCCACAACCTGATTGCTACAGAAATCCATGCAAATACAAAATGATCAGAGGTCCATACATTGCATTCACCATTTTTCTCAAGAATTACTATAGAAGATGTTAATCTAAACAAAAATTCCCAGAAATCTTTCTTCAGCCGACAATTTATTCCAGTTTCCATCCTCCTCCCTCTTTATGATAACTCTTGTCAGCTATCATTATAAGTGAACAACACAAAGGCTTAAAGACATACCCTCTGGTTAAAAATGAAAAAAAAATTTAAAAAAAACCCCGCAGCTTTCAAGTGTGAACCGGATTAATCACACATAATAATTATACAAAGTGATAACACTTATTATAAGATCACATAAACACCGTTAAACCAACAGTGGCAGTAACCTTTAGGAAGGAAAAATAAAGCCACCAAAAATAATACAAATCAAAGTTTCTGTTGGGAAGACTTGCTGGCTGAGGCTTCTCTGCAAGCCTTAATGAAATGAATGTGCAGCTTTTCAAAGCAAATGACAGTCACAGCTGATTTACATGTTCCATACATCTTCAAAATGCAGCATAAAAACCCAGGGACAAAATAGGGGTGGGGGAAATCCACGGTCCCCAATCTCTCATCCCTCAGCACTCCTCAGCAACGCACAAACCTCGTTTTCTAAGCTTGTTTTCTAGATCCTCAGTGTAATTATCCAACAATTCCTACTCCCCATATTAGCAATTCTTTGTTGAGCTTCACGCAGTTCTAAACCAGCGTTTTCAAAGACTTCTTTTAATTTTTTTTTTTCTTTCTGCATTAGCTGTGGCTTCAAACACATCAGCCTTTTCCTTCCAACTGCTTTGTTTTCTCTTAAGAAACTCCACTTTGTCAAAAGTTTCATTTTGATCTCACATTATCACTCATTTTTTATTATTCCCACTAAGTATCTAAGGAATACTTTCCAAGCAATAATTTCCAACAAATTCTTCATGGACAACCACACATTTTTTTAAGCACAAGCAAATCCCTGCGAATTCTGGTACCAAGTAGAAGATCTGCTACTTCAAGTCACTGAGTGAGCAAGATAATACCACAGGGGCAAAATATAATCCATGGATTTGAGGATAATTCAGGCCACAAACCTGTTGCAACTTTCCCATTCCAAGTCAATCAGTATTAGACATTTTCTAACAGGGGGGAATCACGATCTGGTTGACAAGATTTGGTCACTCAAAGGCTGGACTCAATGATCTCAGAGGTCTTTTCCAAACCAAGTGATCCTGGGATTCTGCAAAGATCAAGATCAGGCAAAGGGGAAAATTGGGAGAGCAATACTTGAGGTATAGAAGGTTAAGGAAGATGAAATGTAAGAAATTTTACTCTACAGGCAGGTAAAAGATGAAATACCCTGCAATTTTTCAATCTAAATATATTCAAAGTGCAATCACATAAGATTATCAAGTGCTTTTGAGAACACAGACTTTGGGCATGGCAATGGGTGTATGAAATCACTGAGAGCACAGAAAATATGCATTTATTTAAATAAAAGCAAAATAATTAGAGATGGCAGGAAATTCTGCAGGCCATGGTCAGAACTGGTTTTAGGCAATATTCTCAGTATCACAGAGCAGTGAGAGGGCTTGAACCTGGACTGCCCAACATCACAACAAGAGGTGGAATTGATGTTGGGGAAATGAGGGGTCTGAGCTGCTGACAGAGCCTCTGATGAAAAAGATAGCAAAAAAAAAAAAAAAA
>WEIU01010503.1:1973613-1987789 GCA_013389925.1 Aegithalos caudatus
AAAAGAAGGAAAACAAAGTGAAGCAAAGCTAATAGATGTTCGCCACGGCCGTGTTGTTAGAAGGCAAAGCACTTTTCAAAATAAACAGGTTAGGGAATTATTCCCATATTTAGATTTTTTTTCAATAAAAATTGAGTTGATTTCTAATACATCAGGGGTGGGTGCTACTGTAAAGGGATGACTCAAATTGCAGTGGATAAGTACACCCTCTTCAAGTATCTGTGTTGCACCATTATGCAGTTAATTGCAGGGAAAATATTTATACTGGCGAGAAAAGAATTGTTAATATGGTACCCTTTGGAAAGAAAAGAGAGAGGCTCTATATACAAACTCCAACCTCAGAAATGTTTGGGTAAACTTTGCTTTTCTGTGAACATCTGCTAGGCACACACTGAGGGACCAAAGTCCAAATGCACCCCACTAATTGACACAGAAATCTTTGTTTGAGGACTATGTGGCTAAAAAAAAAAACAACCCAAACCTTAAAACAGAACAACTGGAGGGTGAAAAGAATATTTTGGTGGGGGTGAAAGTAATTATTGATATAGACATCATGGAAGCTGTCCACTTCTTGCTTATGGGTCAGTTCTTCCTTTCTTTTGTGGTTTTTTTTTTGGGTTTTTTTTTTTATTTCTAGGGTACAAATTTACCAAAAGGAGCCATAATATCTCCCTGCTTCTGCCCTAGAGACCATGAAACACAAACTGACCTTCTACTGTTAACTTTAGAGTCATATCCTTCCTGAAAATGTTAATTTAATGCCATTTGAACCTTTCTGCCATGCCCCCCTTACCTGGTGCCTTGTAGGGGTCTGGTGCTCCCCAGCTCTGCTGCTCATCCCCAAAATCTGAGTGTCCTGGAGCATCCTGTTCCCTCCACTCAGGCCTCAGCTATTCAGACCCATTTCCCTGCTGGCTTCTGCTATTGATTATTGTGACTCCTCAGAGCATGTAATTGTCTTCTTTTCTTTCTTTCTTAAGGAGAAATAACAGAATTTTTTAAAAATAAAGAAGAAAAGAAGAACCCAGTTACAGCCCTTTTACTTCAGGTTTGCGACTCCGAGGTAACAGCTGAGCTCCACTGTCCATAGCCCATGATTTTCAGGACAGAAATTAGGATAATAGTCTATCAAATGTGCTTTTTCTCCTCCCAGGCCAGTCTCAAGATGATAGATACGATCCTTTTGCATCTCATGGGATGTGCTCTTTTGTCCCCAAACACAAAGCTATTAATTCAATGCAATAGTTTCTTTTTCCTTGCCCTGGAAGTCACAATATGCTGTGAGTAAGGCTGGCTTGTGTCTCCTCTTTTTGGAGCACTCCTGAGTGCCATGAGAGGCTCTGCACACCAAGGATTTGTCAACCAGTAGTTCTACAGCAATTTCCTCAAAGCCTTTCTGCCTTTCTCCTTGCCCTTTCCCCCTTTTTTTCACTATTTTTGTGGACTCATAAACAAGATCCAGTTTTCAGTAGAGTCCTTGGGTTAAAGACAACCTCTGGGTCTTGTTCAGCTGTCAATTATTGATATAGACATAAATAAAAGAGAAAAAAATAAAATAAAGTTAATATCTGCCTCGTCAGTAAGCTCAATCCTTGGTTAAAACATTTGCATTAATATTCTTGCACATCCCAGCCCTTAAATCCCAGATATCTTCCTGGTGACTTCCAGGCTGTAATGCTCCATGGGAAATTTAGAGTTTTAAGGTGTCTTTAGCATTTTGACATCAAAGCCTTCACAGAAGAAGTGTTGCCTGATGCCATCTGGAAGGAAAAGAAGGCACAAATATATCTGCAATCCTTTTTACCCCCCATTCAGTCCTTCATCAAACAAACAGCTCCCTGGGACCAGGGACCCTGGACCAAATCTGTCTGAACAGGGTGTGGGTTCATTGTCTTCTGTGCCAGGTTTCAGATGTACCATGAGGGCAAAAGAATTGGCAACTTTAAATTCTATAAAATCCCATTTATTAAATAAACCTTGTTCTACTCACCACATGACTCATTTCCATGATTTCTGACCACGGCAACATCCTCAGCCTTCCATCCCGCTTTCATAGGATTTCACCTTTGTTTAAAATCAAATTAAATTGGGGGGAAAAAATATAAAGGCAGCATCGACTCTACTTAATTGTGCATCCCCAGGGTGAGCAAAGCAAACAACCTGAGGCTGAGGGATCCACCTCACACACCAGGTTACTCTGTGTGGAACGAGGTAACACACACCTGGGTGTGAGATTCCCACCCCCAAAATCAGGAGCACGACATCACCTCAGGTTGGTTGCCCTCAGCAAGAAATTGGAGCAGCACCTGTGATTCTCCAATGCTTGTCTAGCCCTGCAATAACCCTCTTAATTTCTGAGCTGCAGAGGGTTTACCACTAATGACAGCTACGTTCTTGCTCTAAGGATAGACACCAAGCAAACGAGGATGATCGCAGATGTTTAAGAGTAAATGTGAAAGGAAAGGAATGAGCATTAGGAAAAAAAAAAAAGAGAGAGCGAGGGAGTATTGATTCAGTGTGACTGATGTGAATGAGTTAAATGATTGACTATGAAGTGTGAATTCAAATTTACTGTGAATGGAATTTACTGTGAGTGGAACAGAGTATGCATGACCATGACTGAGTGTGACTAGGTATCATTAGGAAGAACTAAGCGAATATGAGTGGAAAGCACTGATTATCTCCCCTGTAATCTATAAATAAACAGTAGTGCAGGAAGTTTTGAAAAATGTATTTAATAAGGGATTTCCACTGCCTGAATAAACTTGCTGAGGCCAGACAGCCTGATCTGGAGGAAAATGTATCATTTTACTCAAAGGTCTGTCATGTAATAATACGTGAGCTCATATCTGACAGGAACAAAATAGGCCTGAATTTACAGCAAAATGGAACCTCTGGACTGATAATAAATGTCTTTCCAATTACAAAGTTACTAACTCATGTGATGCCAATTATCCTCTCCTCTGCTTGTAGGCATTTTCCTAACATACATGCTTGAATTCAGAAATATGGACATTCAGGACCTGCAAAATTTGGGGACCGATGCTGTCTCCTGCAGATCAATGTAATGAAGTTTTATTAGCACTAAATAATTTGGCCCAGTGAGCAAATGCTTCACTTGCACCCTTGTGCACAGCTACAGAACTGAGCTTAAGGTTTCTCCAGTTTAATTCAGTGAGAGCAAAGTTTGCATCCCAGGACCTCAAACCCCACAGCAAAAAAATGTCCCAGTCTGTTCTCAGCTGCTGCCCTTTCTCCACAAATATCTCTGCTGGCTTTCCCAAGTTTTAGTACAAATCAGGCCAAAGGAGCCTTTGTCCCCAAAGGTCTGTGCAAATAAATGTTGATTTTTAAGGGTGGTTTAAAACAATGATTAAATCCTAGAGGCTACTGTAACAAACATGAGTTTTACCACTTAATTCAGCTTTTTTTTGCTTTAGTTAGGTAATTTCTTCTCCCTAAATCTTCTGCATTCCTTACCAATCAAGCATTCATCAGAATTCATTGGGATTTTTTTGTGTCAGCCTCTACTTCCACTGAAGGAGGCAAGAGGAAAACACTGAGCTGTGTTTAGAGTAGAAAATCAATAACCAAAAACCAGAACACTGGGAAAGTGCAGAGAGGCCATTCCAGCATGTTCTTGGGAATTTCCTTGGGAAACCTGCTCTTTTCCTCTGGTGATTAATTTACTGGGGTGCAGAAATTCCCCAGAACTGCTTGAATCAGCTGGGGCTTTATCTCAGCCATGCACATGAGCATCCTTGAACCATGGGGTCCTCAGAATTAGAGGCATTTTAATCTGATCTTCAGTGGATTTACATCCTTAGAACTTTACAGGCTTGAAGTTACCTCTGACAATAACCTGTGGCTGAGAATGCGGCCCAAAATTCTGTATGAGCTTTTATTTGCATTAAATTTGGGTTTAGGTGTATTTCCCTTTTACAAAGACTAGAATAATGCTGTTACTATTTTACTGCCTGACCAGCTCCAAAATGGATAAATAAATAAATTATTCCTGTTTAAGGTTTCTTGACCATCAAGGAACACCTCAAAAATGTTGGCACTGTCACCTTACAATGACTTTGTAGAACATGTAACAGAAATTAAAAAATAAAATCCTATAAAGATTAAAAAAAAAAAGGTTATGAAACGTACCCTAATCCATTAAAACAAAGAAAATATATTTCTTGAGATGATAAAACCTCTTTGTCCCTTCTTGCTAGCTCTCCTCAGGAGTCAGGTCAGAGTCAGGGTGTCTGCACAGTCTGAGCAATCCTCTCTGGATGTGCTTCTCCCCAGCAAGACAGAGAGCATTGACAGGAAACAGTGGGGGATTTACACCCCTCGTGCCAAAGCTGCACAGGTTCTGTCGATAAATGGAAGACTTAATTCTCCAGGATAGCAATCCAAGCATTTTAAAGGATTTCCTAATGAGGTAAAATTCATCAATAAGATACAGGGAAAAAAAAAAACCAAAAAACTCACCTTTTCCACTTGGAATTGCAGACATGCAGAGTAAGTAAATTCCAAATTTTTTTCACAGAATTATATGATAGAAGTGGGTAAGAATGAGACCATTAGGACTTTGCATTCTTTTGCCCACTCAATATGAAAATCTGTTTATAACAGCTATGCTGAACTACCTCTGTTGTTACAAAGGGCCTGCTATTAGAGAAAAATACAATCAACATCCTTAATTCTGCTTCTCTGCACTGCAAAATTACTAAGGAAAAGATGTCCAGTTTTCACTTTCCTGCAGAGGTACCATTTCCAGAATCCCTTAGACTTAACACAACCACAAAAGCACTGGCCACTGAAACAGGACCAGATTCATAATTCCTGTTTATTCTCCATGCATCTCTTGCTCCTTCCTACAGTGTTCCAAGAGCTCAAAAGACTTGTGTGGGGCAAAATTCAGGACCCACATTCCCTCTGGTTTATCAGGGATTAGTAGAATCATTCCATGGTGTGGGTTAAAAGAGACCTCAAAGATCACCATTATTTCCAACCAAAGATCACATTAATTCCAACCCCCAAAATTCATTCCCACTCCCAGTTTCAGCCTAGGAAAACAGGTNATCCCCAAAATTCATTTTCACTCCTAGTTTCAGCCTCACTCCTAGTTTCAGCCTAGGAAAACAGGTGATTTATCTGGGATTTTTTTTTTTTCAGATTTTTTTCCTACTTTGGGCAAAATGTCTTACTTCTGTTTATCAAAACAACTATTTGCTGACGGCGCAGCTGAGAGAAAGGCACTGAGTGGACAATTATCCCCCAATATGCTCAAAGATCTGCTTTTTCAGCTGAGCCCCTAAAGATTGGGCTAAAGGGAATATTTTTCCACTGCTTTCTTCCCTCCTACCTCCCCCTGAGTCACAAAGCCAGCTGGGACCACATCTGACCTGCACGTCACGTCGATGAAGGCCGAGGGTTCTGGTTTGCAGCAGGACAGGAGGGGAGGATGCTCTGGTAAAAGCACAGTTAGGGGCCATTTTTAGCAGTCAAACCAAATCTGACACACTCAGGGCTCCGAATTGCCTCAGCAAAGCCAGGTTGTCTGTTCACCTCACATTACACTCCCCATTTTTAACATAGCTTTAGGTTATCCTGCTTTATTTAGCTGCCGACAGAAGGACTTTTACCATTGTGGATCAAGGCAACTGTCTCTGGAATTGATCTCATTAGCAAAGTTTCCAAAGGAAAGGAGATTAGAGAGAGCAACTGATTTTCTTGACTTGTACTGGTATTTCTGTGGCAGCCAAGCAATTTCATCTCCCTTAAAGGCATTGGTTTCAGGTCACATTTTAACTATAGTTAAGTCCTCAAATAATTCAGAAGACAATCAAGGATTAGTGACCACTCTCCCCTACAACAAAGCAAATGTTCAGCATGGCCAAGCCGTAGCTTTTGATGAATGTCAGTTTTTTCATGGGCTTTGTAAATAAGATTCAAAATAAAGACAGTCCTCTGGATTTCAGTGTATACTGTATCCCTCCAGGTTAGCACGATAACAACCCAGGATGTACATCCAAAGATAAAATTTGCCCCAAAACTTGGCAGATGGACTCCAAAAAGTGTTCAGTGTCAGAAAAAAGCTGCCTTCCTTTTAATACTCCTGGGATGCTAAGGAATAGGCAATTCTGTATATATTTGGGGATGTATTTTAACATGCAGTATGTTTTTTAACACAATTTAAATATCTGTTAAAAACTTTAAAGCTTTCACAGAAAAATCCTTCAATAAAATTAGAAGAAATTATTTAATTTTGAGTTGGTCAGTTCTGGCTTGTTTTATTTTTCCAAAGATAATACCCTGGCTCAGTGTCAGAGCAGGAATACCCTGGACCCCATGAAGAGGAGGAAAGGCAGGGATCTCTACATTTCACAAGCAGAAGTTTGAGCACAGGGCATGGACGGGAGAAAATTAATGTGTCAATTCCAAGGATCCCCTGCTCCAAATCCCCTCTTTTGGAGAGAACTAAGGGGCTTAGCAATATCTACAAAGCAGCTCTGATGTGCTTCTGCCTCCTGCAAACAGCATCCCTCCAAATCCCCGGACAGGCAGCCTCGATGCAAAGGTCCAGATCGGGCCAGCAGTCATTATTTTTGTCTCCAAATCGCAACAAATTTTACTGAAGTCACATTCTGAGTCAAAGTTGTCATCCCCAAGGAGAAAATAAAAAAATTGCTGTAGGTTTTGAGGGGTTTTTTGTGTCCTATATATGCACATTATATAATTCTGACTGTTATCTCTGGGGCCTCTCTGGCAAACTTTCCACCGTTCTTTCTCTGTTAGGACTTGAAGTTATCAGAGTCAGAGTTCATTTATACTTCTGATCACTGGCCCCACAATATCCCCAGGGTTGGGAACTCTGCTGTGGCAGAGCAGAAATGTAATTTTATAGCCCTTATATTCTAATTCATTTAATTAGGGGTTTTCTTGGATCTCTGGGGGAGGGGGTTGAGGGGTGTCCTTTCATGTTTAGAGGTTTCTGTAGAAAATCTATCTCCAGCCCAGAAAGTCATGGGCAAAGTTCTCCCTGCAAGTGCAGCTCTTGTTTGCTCTGCAGTGAATTAATATTCATAACATCAGGAGCAGAATGTACCTTTCCATCTTCCCTTTGCCATTATTAGTTAGCAGGAAGAATTATTGCACAGCAACCTACCAAAAAAATGCACATAATTTAGATACAGTAATAATGGGGGGGGGGGAAGAAATTAAAAGAATATAGCAGATGGAAGACCCTGACTTAAATTTAAATCTAAATGGTTAAAAGAAATCAACTGATAAGAAGAGCTGTAATTAAGAAACATCTTACTGCTAAAAACGTGAACTTTTACACTTATTTCCTACCTCAGGCAGAGCTCAAGCAGAGGTAGATTATATCTCCTTTAAAGAAATGAAAGAGGGGGAAAATAAAATATACTAATCTGCATTGTAGTAATGCTGATGTGCCCGGAGCCGAACTCCCAATTCATCGTGAGACGTTCTCTGCACAGACACAGCCCAGGCAGCTCTGCCTTGAGAAATCTTCAGTCAAACCAAGAAAAAGAGAGAGAAATAATATGTTATCTTCATCTCACAGAGACGTGGGGAGGTTACATGATTTCTCCACGTTGATGAGAGAATTCTCTGATAAATCCAGACCTGAGTTTTGGGGGGTTTATTTGCTCTCTGAGGTGGCTGGTACAGGTGGACACACAGGGAGTGAAAGTGAATCCAAGTTTTCCATATTTTCTCCAATGTGATGTACATAGAGAATAGGAAAAGAGGGAGGATATCCTACCCAAATATTTAGTATTTCACTTGTAACTACAACAGCACAACTAAGAGCAGAAAAGAATCTCATCGTGTACTTCCTATGTCTGAACTAGAGAAAATATTTTCGAGCAAACAAAATTAAGTTAAATGGGAACTACAATTTAGGAAGCAAATCATTGAAATAATTACTGATACCTTATAAAAAAAAAGTAGTTTCAATGTGAATTTTTTTAATACAGAAAACTGAAGGAAAACAAAGTCAAATACTTCATTTAACCTTAGAGTGATTTTTTACCTTCCATCTCGGTGAGAGAACAAGTAACAAGAATTCAAAATCTGTAATTCAGAATGTTTCACTAGTGTTTTTTTGTTTGTTTTTTTTTTCTTTTTAAGAACCTACTTGAGAATCTCTAATTTGAGAGCTATGGGAATGAAAGAATTTTTAACAATCCAGACATGCATGGCAATGCCTGCCACCCAAAACCTCAAGTGTGTACTCTAATGACTTCCTGCAAAAGTCATCCACTAATTTACTATTAATGACTGATAGAGTTTATACACTTAGCTAAGTGGAAAGAGATTTTTTAAGGATATTGTGTTCTCATCCCTCAGTCACCATGGTACAATTAGAGCCAGGAGAAGGCTTTTTAAAGCAGTTATAAATCACAGCTGGTCATGTTTCTTGTGGTCTTCCAGGCCACAACGTCTACAGGAAAGATAATTAGAACAGTCCAATCAGAGAATCATAATATTATTTGGGTTGGAGGGACCTTAAAGCTCATCTCCTTCCAATCCCCTGCCATGGGCAGGGAATCTTCCACAACATCTTCCAGGTTGCTCAGATCATCTTTGCCCTGAACTCTTCTAAAATTTATACCATATTTATCTGAAAAATGCCACATGATGTCCTGGGACATGAACAAGCAGCAGCTGTGATTTACTTTATTCCTGATATTTTCATGATAGAAAAATAGCAAAACCCATGACAAATTCATCACCTCTTGCTGGCCAAACCTTATCTGGTTCATAGAGCAGATGAAACCCCAGTTGCCTTTGGTAGCCAGTGGAAATGATGGTAACATTCCTACAAATGTTTTGGTTGCTAAATGGAGGGAAAAAAAAAAAAAGAAATAAGGAAAATTGGGAAGTTCTGAATAAGGATACCATGCTAAAATTCATGTAGATGTAAAACTTATGACCCTTAATCTACCAGAATCAGGGAAACTCCTCTAGGGTGATCTCATTAAACACTCAGAATTAGAGAAATATTGTGTGGGCAGGGAGAGTATCTATGGCTTTTCTATACCCCTCACACAACCAGAATCATAATTTGCTCAAATATCAGGACACAGAAAGATCACTCAACATTTTACCTTTGTCTGGAAAAATAGTAAGAGGAAACTGCAGAAAATGTTAACTGGAGAAATGATAAACTGGCAGCTTTGTCCTTTCTTTTTCACATTTATCAGAGCAATGAATCTGAACAGAGAGTTTTGGGTTTGCCTTTTTAAAAAAAAAAAAGGGCTTTCGATTTTTTAAAATTAATTCAATAAAATAAGGGAAACTATTTCATTTTAATTAACTACCTTTTTTATTCTGAGTGCCCAAATCTTATTATTTCTCCATTTATACAGACACATATATATTCCTTTATGTCTTCTACCTTGATAATTAATATTTATCTTTCATTTTGCTTTATACCAGAGTTCTACCATCACTATGATGACAACCCAGAGAAAAGGGGAATGCACAGTCATGGAATCACATTTCTTTTTTACCTGAGTCACAGCCACACATCCGTGGCTCAGGATAGTCTGGAGCCTTATCCAGATTTTATGTTATGTCAAGACTCTCGGCCTTTCCAAATCCCAGCATCAGTTTTGGTATTTAAGCAAGAAGAAGACAAATGGCTGGTGAAGCTTTTTTATCATCATAACTCTTTAAAATCCTCATAAAAAACATCTTAAAAGTCATTTCAGGGGAAAATCCTTCAGCAGCTGTTTGCAGTCCTGAGATGGATCACGATCTGCCCACAAGAGTTACAGAATCCCAGACTGGTTTGGGTTGGAAGGGACCTTAAATATCATCCAGTTCCATGGGCAGGGACACTTTCCACTATCCCAGAGTGTTCCAAATCCCATCCAACCTTGCCTTGGACATTCCAGGGATCCAGGGGCAGCCACAGCTTCTCTGGGAAACCAGTGCCAGGGCCTCCCCACCCCTACAACCAAGTATTTTTTCTAATTTCTAACCTAACTCTGCCCTCTGTGAAGGCTGTGAGGGCCTTGTAGGCCTCTTGAGTCAACTCCTCAGATTCCCCACAAAAATTTTCACGTTTTGACATGAAACACTCTTCTCTTCCTTAAATGGTGCTAGGTAAGGAAATTAAGGAGCAATCCCAATCCCTTCCCAGTGCTGTCCCACTGATCTTGGGAGAAGATCTGGATCCCTCTGCTGTGGCTCCATTCCTGGCACACGCCCAGCCAGGTGATCCAAATTTGATTATTTCCACAAAATGAGACAATCAAGTTGTCCAGGGAGCTCTTCCCCTCCTCCTGTCAAGAAGAATGCCTCACTTTGCTATTATATACTTGAAATAGTAACAGTATGGAGCTCACAACCAAAAATTGACAATTTAGCAGAAAGTTTTTAGATGCTTAGTCGTATATCTTAACAAAAAACCATACACTCCCTGACGAAGAGAGACAGGTTCTGATTACTTGTCTTTGAGGGAATGGCCTGCTTTAGAAAATTATGTGGAGTACTCTACTATTGTACCTGTCATACACTTTTAATTAAAAATGTATTGATGCATGACTAAATTGTGCACAGTGAAAAACAGACCTATTTTAGCTCAATTGCAATAATGTCCACATAACCCAATGAAGAAGCCCATATAATTATAACAGGAAGACAGCCCTGGCACGGTTATACTTTTTCAGGTCAGATGTATATTCCATGGAACCAATCATCACAAATCAATGTGGCCTCAATCAGCACAAATGAATTTACTAATCTACTCTAAATACCTGCAATGAAGTCATTGCACTAATCTATTGTAAATTAAATATGTGGCGAAACGAAGGCAGAATAATGATTAACATTATTTTCAGGAGTATTTCTTGACAAAGTCTGCTAACTAAGGCAATCTACACCCAATATTTGAATACGAGAAGTACGTGCAACCAGAAATAAATTGGTTACAGCCAGAAGGCTGAAATCAATGCACTATGGACAAGAAAACGCCTCGTGAGGCCTCTGCTAAAGGAATATTTAGTTTAGACTAACAAGGGGTAAATGTGTTTAGAAGAGAAAGAGCTGGAACTCAGAATAAAAAAGTCATCACATGACAAAGACAACCCTCCTAATGCAGTGTCTCTAAGTTTATCCCTAAATGCCTAATTTGAATTCACTCTTAGATTTTTTAAGACATAAAAGATATTGAGGTAGACATAAGAGTATTTGTTTGCAAATAGCGATGTGGAGCTGCTTGAGAAAATGTTGATAAAAGTGTTTAATAAGGAAAGATTAATTATAACTCTGAGGACTGACATGATTAGGATTTTGAATATTTGACTGGATAGGCTTAGTTGCTTTCTATACCAGATATTTGAAAATAAAGGTGCCTGTTTAGGCTTATAGTTGGACTCAACGAAGGATCTTTTCCAAACTTAATGATTCCACAGTTCTATCCTAAATTCATGGAAATTTGTGCTCAGGACTGGGCAGAGAAAATCTGAAGAAGAAAATAAATCTGAATTGCTCAGATATCACAGAAACAGGAAGTCTAAAAGTAGTCAATTTTTCTAGGGTATTATCAAGATAGATAATTCCTCTGTTGCAACTAAATATGTAATTTCTGCAATTGAGATTTTATTTCTATTTCTCCCTCTTTTCTCTCCTTTTCCATGGCAGAATCTGCACTGACTTTGCACTTGCATCACCCACCACGACTCTTCCAGCGACAGACAAAAATAGTTAAAAAATGCAGACAGTTTCTTGAACACTGTGGGCTGAATTTCATCAAATAAGGCTCCTCACATGTGAAAAAAAGAGACAAAAAAAAAAAAAAGGTATTAAATGAATCAGTCTCTGCATCACTGTTTTCATTCTTTTTGTGTTAAGTGCATAAAGATTTTTCCAGCAAAACGGCTGAAAATGCCAAGCCGTCAAAATCAAAATTTTACACGGGAATAAACCCGGAAAGTTTTCATACTCGGAATCGAATTTTCACCAAACTCACAGACAGGCATATGGAGAACATGGAGAAAGCAGTGTAAAAACACACTCCGGAAAAAAAATGGAAAAATTTAACTCAAATTCATCCTAAGGAGTAATTTTTAATGCGCTCCTCGGTTTCCTTATTAAAATATCGTTTTATTCCTCCAGTTCATTCCATTAAGTTTTTGGGCTGTGAGGAAGAAATAACATTTAATTTTAGGTCTTTTTAACTGAGGAGGAAAATATGGAAAGGATGTTTTAAAATAGTGAAATTTATATTGCACAAATTGCTGATAAAAAATGGCCGTTTTGGAAGCTCGTATAAACGCAGCCTGAATTTGGTGGCAGGCTGAGGAGTTCTAACAGTTGGATAAAATGGTTCTCCAAAGGAATTCCACCTGGGTTCATCCTCCAGAGCGACCAGAGACACAACCCTGTGAGTAACATCATTCCTTGTTACAACATCTCTGCTACAGTGAGGAGCAACACGATGAATTTTAGATGTAAATCTGAATTTCATGACCTTTCAAATCACATCCTTAAAGCTCATTTGAGCAGCGTTTTCTCTTTATGAATATGCAGTTGAACTGAAGACCCAGAACTGACATCATTTTTTTTTCCCCTCATTTTTAGGCCCTCTACAGGTGTAAATTAGGCTTTTCAAGTGTCATCCTTATTTACTTTATTCTCTGCAAAGTTAGCAATCATTCCATTTTATTTTTGGTGCATTACACGAAGATATTTCTGCCTGATAGGTAACGCTTGCACTTGAATAGAAGAGACAGAGCAATTGTCAAGCCACTGAAATACAAATGCACTGGACTCACTCAATTTTAAACATGTGCCATATTTTTAAATTAAAAATAAAAAACCCTGTTTTCCTATAACAAGGAAATATAAAGACAAAAATTAAAGCACAGCTCAAATAAAGAAGAACAAATAATCTTGCAAAGAAATGTTGGATTTGTATATCATTATAAGCTAAGTGTATGAGCCAAAAAATTTAAAGTAGATTATATAGTAATTTAAAAATTTAAGGTCACAGAATCTTTTTTTTTTAAGGAGTGTCACTTCTAATAACTTATTACTTTCAGGGGATTTTCCTAAAAATAACTGCATAGTGTTATCTATAAACAAATTTCCCAAATACGTGTGGGTCATCCTAAAACTATAACACAAAAATGACCTAAAAATCGAGAAATTGATCTCAGGCTATTTTTTTAAGTATACCATGCTGTAAAAATAATAATAATTTTAAAAATTATAATCCTCAGAGCACACCAAGCAGGATCCCAGGTTTCAAAGCCTGAATATATCTGGCTTTGCAAAGAAGACAGTGACAAAATGGAAATAACACCGTTTGTCACGTCTCAAAAGGCACAAACTGGGGGAGGACTCCCACTTCTGCTCCTAATTCACTTGGGCACTTGGAAAATCTTACCTTTCCAAGAGACTAAAAAATTAAAAGCAGCATTTTTAAAGTGCCTTTCCAGCCTGCCTCTTCGATTACAAAGCTCTCCTTAGTTAGGAAAATTCAGAACCAACTTCTTTTCTTTTTTTTTTTTTTTTTGAAGATTAACATATACATTACACAGAGCATCTTCCTACTGAAAATAAATGTATGATCTGGAAAAGTAGGACCAAAGCAGGCCTTGAAGATTACAGGGTTGGGTTTTTTTCTCTATTTCTGAAAGTAACTTACTTTAAAGTCCCTGAAACGGGGTAACATCCATCACACTCGATTTCATTAGTCTTTAAGGCAGCCTTAAATAACTGGGCCTAAAAACAGATCTTGGTTGATATGGCAAATATCTAAAAAGGATAACTCTGAAAATATCCTCTGCTGGGTTCAGCTTGGATTTTGCCCAAATAAATGCAATCACCTCTCATTATGATTGAGGAGAGGAGGGAAAAAGAGGGGGGGAAAAGGGAACTTTTTATTCATCTGTAGAAAACAATTTNAAACTCAGGAAAGCAAAGTGCAGCTCTGTTTAATCCATATAGACATGTCTACCCAAATCCCTTTGCTAATGTATATCTAATTCGGATAGGCTAACCCATCCTGGAATAATGAGAGCCTCTCTGAAAATGTGGTGCATTTTTAGTATTCTTCAAGTGTATTAATGTACTTCTATAGGGGCTTTAGCAGGGAAAAATATTAAAATATCTATGTATGTTTGTATATATATATATA
>WEIU01010503.1:1991341-2019447 GCA_013389925.1 Aegithalos caudatus
AGAGAGGCCTGAATTCAGAGTAGAGCTGCTGTTGTTTGGGAGTGGGAAGAAAGAGGATTTCCTGCATGCTCATCCTGTCAGATTTGCACTGGAGGTTTGGAAAAAGGAGTCAATGACACATCCTGACTCCATCTCTTCCTGCAGTGATGCTCTGGCCTCCATATTTAAACCATCATTTTAGAGCTCAAACCTTCTATTTCTAACAAAAACTATAGAAAGACCCTTCTCTCTCAGAGAAAGATCACTGCCCCATTTTTCCTACAAATCACTCAACCTCAGCTCTTCTAAGTGATTTTCAGACCAAGATTTTGCATTATTTCTATGCAATATCTTCCTTACCTTGCCTCTGAAATTTTGTCTTGATGAGCTGCTCTGAAGATATTTGTCTTACATACACCACTTTCTCAAGTGTCTCAGGAAAAACAACAACAACAAAAACAAAAATAATTTATAAATATTATATAATTAATCTAATTTCATACGTATTATATAATTATATAATATTGATCATTTAATACTAAAAAATAATTGTCCATAAACTGACCCAACATTCTTTCCATACTCCCCATGGCCAGAGCAGCAGCACATGTGGCCAATCCAATTTCTCAGTCCATCAGAAATATTTCACCATTAAGGTATTTAAGGAACATTAATCAATACTGTGGTGTCAGTTTTTAATACCTTATTGACTGGCTATCTACTAAAATAGGACAAGTGTAAATCCAAGCAGAGAATCTGTTTCACAGTGCCCACAATGACCTGTGCCAGCACAGCCCAGGAATGATTTAGAGAGGGAGATAAATGTCTGATAAATAAGAGGTGCTTGATGTGGGGTGGTGGAAAGACTAAAACCACATCAAAAACATGGATTACTTTAATATAAGGTGTTTTCCTCCCACCTCTTGGGGTTCCCTGGCTATTCATTGATACAGCCATGCACAGGGCACCTTTTTACCTGTCTTTCTGTTATCTGTATCAATTTCTACTGCAGTTGTCTGCAAGCCTTTGACTTGGGCTGTTTGCTCTCTTTTGTGGCAGCAGAACCTGTGCAGAGGTCATTAAGCAGCAAATGTGTTAAATAGCCTTTAGCACACTTTCAGCATCATCTTCTAATTGCTTTTCTCTCTGTAGGTAGATACAAACCACTTGCCTTAAAAGAGAAAGAGAGAGGAACCTTCTCCTGTTTCTTTAATGACTTTTATTGATGGTTTTGTTTTGCTCCTACTTTGGGCCCAGACTCCCCTATCTATGCTGGCATTTTAAAGCAGTAATTTATGTCATAGGTTGAATCACATAATAATGGCATTTTATGGTTTATCATCCTCAGCTTTCTGGGTGGGTACCTCGGAGGCAAAAAGAAGCAAATTTTTATTAACACATGTTTATACATAATTGACCATTTGGGAAGTAGGAAGGAGAAATGGCTGTGATTTACATAGTTTAAAAAATGTCTTAGAGCACCTCACCCAGTCTGGAGCTCCCACTGTGACAGATGAGCAAATGCCCATGGGAGATGACAGCATGGTATTTATGGTATTTCCTTCTGAGACAATTAAGTAACATATGCCAAGACCATAGGGATTATCTCTGAGCTACACAGTATGTAACTCTAGCTGAGGAGAAATATAATATTTTAGAAATTTGACAAACCATAGGAAAGAAAAAAAAATAATAAAAATATTCACCCACTCTAATAATGCAGTAACTTTTCCCTGACTTAATCAGACACTTCTTGATTATATTTCTTTGGGTAATAAAAGGGTGACAAGATGCATCCCACACATTACCTCGGAGCTGCTGTGCAGGCCAAGGAAAATCTCAGACTCACACACAAAGTACACTCTGCTATCCCAGGATTAAAGGATTTGACAGCCCACTTGGTCTAGAACAGCCCTGATTTTACACTTATGGTAAAGAATAAAGCAAACTTTAAACTCCCTACACTTTTCCTCATTAATGGCATTAAAACCACTCCTAAAATAATTATTCTGTGCTTGGAAAAGCTCATGGTCCTGAATCTTCACTGACTTTCACTGTATGCAGCCATTTGTTCTTTTGTAAAGTAGATGCAAAATTATATGTAATATTCAAAACTACAATAACACTAATGATTCTCTATTATTTTATATCAGCTACCTGCAAAGTGTAAGAGCTTATGTAGGAATGCACTTATATCCTCAGTTATTCCTCAATTCCATGTACTGTGACAACATTCTGCATCCATTGGACCAGTAGGATATAAATTATAATAGCATCATTTCTATAGGTATTAGCAACAGTGCAACCATTCCAACAATGCAGGTTTTGGGTTCTTATTTTAATTATCTTATCAACTTTTTAGAAAAAAAGGCTGTTTCTTGCACTGCAGTAAAAATAATTTATTCACAGGACTGCTTAGAGAACATCATTCTACACAAATTTCTTTTACAGCAGTAGAAAACAACATTTTCTCCACATATTCAATGTGGAATCAGACATTGGGTGGATGTAGAATCAGATCCACGTCACAACATTTAAGAGTTCACCTGAACCACTTCAGGCACTCTCACAACTGAATCCAAAATTCCTCATGCTCAGATAAGAGAATGGAAATGGGAATCAAAAGGCTTCTGATCCACCAAAAGGTCATGCTGCATAAAATCTCTTCACAAATACCAAAAATGATGAGGAGCATTGCTTTATAGGTGCAAATTCTGCCAGTTTTATGTAATTTCTAATGAGCTTAAATTTTAAATTTTAAAAGTCCAGATTGTTTTAAAAGCTGCAGCAGTCACCATTTATTCAGCTGTGGGCTGCTCTTCTGCAGCCCCTCATGTAACAGGATACTGGCTCATGGCTCTGAAGTAATAATGTTACTTTTCCCAAATTTGTAATCAAGTTTCCTGCATTGTGTGTTCAAGAGGTGATAACCTTTCAACCATTCCTGCTGAAAGAAAACTCACAAACAGAGGGGTTGTATAATTCTATGCCATTTTTTTTTTTGTTTCAGTTCACAAACCTGTGCCAAATTCTGAACTTGTTATCTATTTTATATTTAGCCCAGCAGATTTCCATTAACATGGGAATACATATCATGTTTTTTTACTTCAGAAATTACCTAATGGAGAGCAAGAGGGGGAAAAAAACAACAAAATAATACATAAATCTCAGCAGATATATTGATTTATTCCTCCAATAATTGTAAAACTCAGGTCAAAAGTATAATAAAGATATTAATTATAAAATAGTCGAGATGTCAAGGCTACTTTTTCTTTCAACAGTCCTGAGCTGAAAGCTTAAGTTCCCTTACTACAGATATCATGTTATAAGAAAAATAATGCTCCAGAGAGGACATTACTGAAAGTTATGGATGGACCAGTTGGGCAACTAATAGGTCCTTAATGGCTTTCCAAAGTAGCCCATAATCCCTGGTAAAACCATCTCTGGAGGGTCTGCATGATGTATTATGTAATAATTGTGGTGCTTCTAAATATGGTTTGTGCTGCACTGATTGCAGCCCCATCCCATTTATTTTGTGAGATTACAATGGAATTCCTGGGGTTTGTTCCATCAGCACTGAGCACTTTTGCAGTTGTCAACGTTTCTGATTGTGACATTCACTTTGGTTCAAAGCATGTGGAGTGGCCACGATTTGGGGAGAAGGGAAAGACTGACTTGGAAAAGGAAATCTCTGCCTTTTTCTCTTACTGCTCTTCACGAGCTGATTTGAACATTTGAAATGGTGACAAGAAAGCAGAGGACATTGGAAGGAGCTGCAGGTCCAAACAGGAGTTAATCTTTCATTTCAGGTGTCCCTGTGCATCACTGGGACTGAAGTTACATGTGCTCACCAGCATCCCATGACTGATTTTTAAGGAAGCCAAATGCTCTCAGCACATAGGAAAAATAACCCAGAATTTATCCTCAATTCACATAAGCAACACAATTAATCTGATTTTACCCTTTGCTCCAAGTTTCTCTTACCCAGGAAAGCCTTTCCTAGGAGCACAGGAAAGGGTTTAGCACAGACCAACACTTGGTAGCAGCATCCAGCCTCTGTCAGAACAGTCCTAGGGCAGGAATAATCCTCCCAGCCATGCCTTCTGTTCCCCCCTCTTTCCCCACCCCAGCAGATGCTGGAGCCTCCCAGACACACACTTCTCACTCAGGCACCAAATACACAAAGAAACAGAAATTTGGATCAGCCTCAGTCCGGCTGTTCCACCCCACAGGACTGATGTGCAATGGCTAGAGTGAAGAAAATCTTGGAGAATCCCTTGTTTTTGTGGTTAACACCACTGTGAATTAATATTGTCAGCTGTAATTATGATGAATCTGTCTGTTCTTCTATTTTTTTATACAACTGTGTTGTAGAAGTTTAGCTAGGTCACTTCCTAGATACAAGATAAAATATGAGCAGTATATATTTAATATAGAAAATTCATGATATTGAGTAGGTTCAGTTTGTTTTTCTCTTCCCCCTATCCTAAGAACTCCTCTTTTAACATTTTTGGAGCTACCAGCATCAACACAATACAAACTGACAAAGCACTACAGCTGGATCTGAAATTGAAAACACACCACAAACAGGTAAATATACAAATCCAGTGGCTGCTGCAGGCATAAATATGTTAGAGGGATTTGAGCATCCCAAAAAAAAAGGAGGTTCAGACAGCAGAACCTCTTGTCCTGCCTCCTCTTGCATGACTTTAGAAGGTGTGGTCTCTGAGATTAGTCCCAACAACCACAGACCCATAACACCCATGGAAGGTCCAACTCTCCCCTCAATTCCCAGACATTTTCATTCTGATCAGTGATGATATCAAAATACAGCACAGGATTTTCTGCTTAAGTGTTTGGGTTGGGTTATTTTTTTTTCCTTTTTCCAAGAACAGGAAATATGGGTTGAGTACTACTGTAAAAAAAAAAAAAATAAAATAAAAATCACACGTTGCTATTACAGGAGGGAGCTTGGGATGAGTGCAATTACATCAATATTATTGTAATTAATGATTACATCATGCCTTAGAAAAGGAGCACAGAAAAGGTTGGTATTAACATGCAAGACACGGCAGAGTGATATCAATACTCATTTTACTGTTCAGGTTTTTTAAAAAAAATAAAAAAAAAAAGCTAATAGCTGTCAAAAATACCCATTATAGGCTAGTCTATAATTTGTAGAAGTCAAGTAATACATTTTTTCTGAAGGTATAATGGATGCTCCATGGAGCAATTATTTTAGAAAGACAACTTCATCTCAGCTGTCTCATGCCAGCAGAACTATTTAAGAGCCAGAAATGCATAATTCAACATGGAAGAGCTGTCAGATTTGAGAATACCTTTAAATTATAAAAACTTAGCACCACTAGTCAGTTATAATTATAATGGGAATGTAGTTTTCTGTCGTTTTATCATAGCAAACATCTCTTAAGAAGCAATTTCACGTGTTAAAATATTTTGGCAAAGCGACTTTTGATTCTAAAGGGATACAGATTATTCAGTTTTATACCTGAATATTTTCCTCACAAATTGAATGTAACAGCTAATATCGTACGAGATGGCAAAGCAAGAGTATTATTAAAATCCCATTGGAAATTGTTACTATGAAACAATGAGCAGCATAACTCACTAGGACAGGTCAAGTTATGCACAAAAAATATTATTTTATTACAAAATATGACAAGACAGTTTTTCAGCAGACAGTCAGTTATTTTATACAGCACGCAGCCAAAACACAGAAGGCAGTTCTTCTTTTGACTTTGGCTTCTTTTAGCAACAAGAAAACCAAATTATGAATCATTAAATAGTCACTCAGATAGGTTTAGGACCAAAAAAAGCATATTAAAAGTGCTCTCAGAAAATTAAGGTAATATTTAAATCCTTCCCAATTTTTTTTTTTTTTCTTTTTTTTTTCCCCAGTGTATTGCAAGGCAGATTCTTTTCCCTTTAGGCAAGACCAGAAAAATTCTCTTGGTTTCACTCAGAAAAAAATGGTTATTGAATTATTATCAGGTTGTATCCAATACCCAATAAATGTGTTTTGACATTTCCCTCCAAGAGCTGAACCCAACCACCAAAGGGTCATTCCAGGTCATTACCACAGCTCAAGTTCATTTTCTTTTCTCACTTTGTCAAGGTCCCAGTCCTCTCCACTACAGAGTAAACCTAAAGCTGATGTATTATTTTTTCTTTTTCTTTCCTTTTCAAGTGAATTCTCGAGAATTTTATAAATCGTGCTCAGTTTGCTTCAAAATTCAGACCATCACTAAAGATTTTTTTTAAATGCTCACAAACAGCTCATTCTTCAACCTGTCCCTTCATTTCATGGAATTATCTTTTCAAAAATGTTTGCCCAAACCTTCATGTGGTCATTTTCCAGGCTAATTACCTTTTTTGATGATGCTGTTGCTGCTGACCACCACACTTCCCATATTCCTCCTGGCCTTTCTGCTCAGAGAAGCATTTTCCCCTCCTGGGTTGTGGGCAGTTGGTTTTATTTCTAGGTATTTGCTGATCTCTGTGTATTCAAGTCCATGTTTTATTTTAAACAACTCAATGGCCCAAAGTGCTCACAGCAAATTTTAAGCAGGTTTGTGAAGGGAAGACATTGAATTTTAGCATTAGGTATAACAATTTGGTGGTAGTTCTTGGGATTTAATGCAAGTTCTTGGAATTATTCTGGCAGTAAAGTTATTTCATGACAAGAAAGGAGGGTAGCAATGATGTCCCTCCTTTTTTTATTTACACCTCCTTTCCTCCCACAGCATAAAATGAGATTATACCCAAAAGATGGAAAGTTTTCTTATCATTCAGTCCCTAAAGGGAGAACCAGCACATTAACAAAGTGCTGAGAAACAAGAGATCGACTTCAGAAAATATCAATTTCTTGTTTCTATGGCCTCAACATGATGTAGTATTGCATAACATAATACAAATTAAGGAATTAAATTGGTTTCATTTCATCTGATTTCCTGGCAGGCTTTAATGTGTTAAGTATTTACTAAAGAGGCAATTGGGATGCATGCAGCATTCAGAATTATAATTTATTAACACATCTTCAGTAGTGGCACACATTATCTTCCACAGTCTCACCTGTAAATTTCTGGGTTAAATCAGGTTCTGTCCCAAAAGCACATCCAGTCTCAAGACACACACACTGGTGTTTTCAACCAGCAGATTTCCAGCACTCTGCAACATTCACCTTTATTCTGCATTTTTTTCATTAACACACAGACGTAATTGCTTAAACAGAGCTTTAAAATTAATGCTATAAATACAATTTTGGGGTTTGCAGGACGCCACACCGTAGACTTTCAATGAGTCAACAAAACCCTAAGTTTGCCACTCTCCTCTAAACAACACGCAGGCAATTTACTAATAATGAATAATAAATATATTTTAATAGCTCCTCGGTTTGCTGTGCCACAGATTTGATTTAAGTGTGGCTGGGGGCTGCCCTGTCCTCTGCAGACGTGGCCAGGAAAGGTTGTGAAAGGGGCTGGGGTTGGAGATTTTGTTTGTGAGAAACTCCATGGATTTGCTTCTGAGGGATTTTTTTCATCTCGTTCCTACGTCCACGCTGAAGGAGCACTAATAATGCAAAGCTGCTGTAAGTACTAAATTTCCCATCACATAATTAAAATTAGCAGTGTTGGGACTTCATGCCTGTGTGCTCTACAACAAGGGAAATGTTAATATTACATGGTTTGGAGGGAAGGAAAACTTTTAACAGCAGAAGACACATTCCAAGAGCAAGAAGGGAGCTGACTGGTTTCCAGTGATGTTTGTCAAAATGCAGATTTTGAATCCATTTCTCATTACTGCAATGGTTTGAACAGCCCTATAAAACCACTGTATTGTGGTTGGGACCTGGATTGTCCTCTGTGCACCACAAACCAGGTAATCCATGTGGATCTCTCCCTATAGCATTGCAATCCATTGAGGAATGGGGATGAGGAAAAAAAAAAAAAGATATTTTAATATATTTTTACCAATAAAAACTACTCCAAATATAGCATTAAAAGCTGTTAGATTTTTTTTTTTTCCTCCTTCATTTTACATAAAGCTCAACTCAAGGACAGATTGCCTCCTGCCTTCCCCTGACATAAACTGTATTTACAGTAGGGCCTAAAAGTTTTTACTCCAGTTTCTCAGTCCAACACTCTTGAATTCGATTAATGGAGACTTTCGAGCACTTACATCAAGTTATGCTGCATATAAATGGGGATAAAAGGATTACCAGGTTATAAATCAATTGAGAGATTCAGGGATATAAATCTCAGGGACACTGGGCTTCAGCCTTAATGGAAATGCAGAATTCCATTGGTTAATCACAATTTAGATTGCTACCAGATAGATCACTGTGTTTCACTGGGTGTCCTAAAAAAAAAAAAAAAAACTTCCTGGTATTGAGGAGAGGTGTGAAAATTAGGAAAAAAACCTTTGAAGGTATCCCAAAAAATCTGCTCCCATATTTGCAGCAAACTTGGAAGCAAACTGTGCTGACAAAACTGAATTTTTTAGACAAGGAATTAAGCTACATCATTAGGGTTGTAGAAGCCATTGGGGTTTCTTACATGGTTAATGCAAAATAATATTTTACCTAATAATAATCTTCTAATAATATTTAACCTCAAATAATCTCTTAGAACTAAGTAGATTTACATATCCCAGAGAAAAAAAGACACAGAGGTAAGTATAGAAAACTACACATGTACAGAAATGCAGAACTCCTGTGACAAAGTCGTGTCATGGTTAAGGTGAAAAATATTTTACAATGCCTTGAATGCCTTAAGGAACTTCAGTTTTGCAGAAATACAGCTTTAAAAAAATAGAAAAAAAGAGAATTCCTTGCCTTTGACATAAGAGTGCAAGACAGAGAGAAGGCTCCAACATGCAGAAAAGAAAAGTGAATATTCCAGATACCCTGCTCGCTTCTTGTGGAGAGGAGAAATTAATCGGGTCAAAAGGCAGAAATCTCAAACCTGGTGCTGAAGAATAGAGAAGGAGGGAGTAACAGCTGGGAAAAAAAAACAGAAATCTTCACTTCAGCACCACTGGGAAAGGGGGAAGGACTTTGTGGAACACAAAGGCTCCACTTTCCTCGGGGGTACGATAAGTCCTGGCTGCGTTTGACAGAGAACATTTCTGCTGAGCCCTGGAAGAACCTCGAGCCAAGGAGACAGGGTGGGAAAGGGAAGGCTGGGCTGGATAAGTGAAAATGTAAAGGACAGTTCATACCCAAAGGGTCCCCTGGGAGCTTATAAATGCAATATGTAATTCTTAGAACCAATCACAGACAAACAATTCAAAAACAACTCAACTCAAGCACTGATTATTTGAGGGCTTTTGCAGGCTATGATGTATTTTAAGCTTATCTAGCACCTAGTATTATCATTAAAATGACCTAATGTTCAACTGAGCATCACCCTATCCTCTAGATATGAGCGGGGTAAATCTATTTTAGAGGCTTTCTTTTGTAACAAAAAAGTCATATTAGAAATCTTTGCATTAAGCACAAAACTTCTCCACCGAGAGACTCTTGTAGGTTTCCATAAAGGTTGCAGTGCATTTCCACACCCAAACCAATGTTTTCAAATAAGGAAAAGGGGTTTCAGGTTCACCCCTGGCTTTTAAGGAAGAAGCACCAGAACTTTCTGTGTTTCTCTCACCGTGGTTGGGCCAGCTCCAGGATAGGAGCACCTATTGAATTTTGGAGATGTTTCTCAAAGCCTGTAGCTGTTCCTATTGGGCAGAAAGACAAATTATCCCTCCTTCATCTTTGTACACTTCTTGAAAAGGAGCACAGAGGTGCTCAAGGCTTTTTGGGGTGCCTCAGCCAGATGTAAGAGTTTTCCTGCACTTGAGCACAGCTTTTTGTTTTGTTTTTGCATCATTCCTTATTTTGTCATTCATAAAAAACCTTTAGTTCTTCAAAGCACACCTGATCAGGGACACTGGCAAAGGACCACGTCATGAGTGAAAACTGGGGCTCACAACAAAATGTCTGAGACATTATTGTTTTAAAAAATGTGATTAATTTTAAGCCAAGGCAAAGAAACAACAGAGTGGAAGGAATGGGGGTCATTTCCATGGTGTGCTTTGGCTCAAGGCCAAAGAGGCTGAAGGGGAGACCTTGTAATAAAATACCTTTTACTAATTTATTTATTTACTTGAGTAGTAAAGATTTAGGAGCACTTTGGTATTATCTGACAAGGTTGGGGGCTTTTTGAAATCCCCACCTTTTCCTCTTTGGTAGGCAGCCAAACGTACACACCACGTACAGCATATTTTAATTTAAGTAGTCAGTTGTTACCTAAAACATCTCCAATGGCATGCATCGATTTCAAAATTCATGGTTTGGTGCATTTTTATGAAATCTTTCAATTGTTATTTGGAAGGATCTTGGAAATCCAGGAATTTTGAAGAAGACAGGAAAGAGTTGCAGCCTATTAGATTAGTTCTGCCACAACACATGTCAATAAAAATGTAATAACAATGGAGTTACCACTATTTCTAAATTACCTTCCATAATCTACAACATCCTCTATTCAATGCCTTGTTTACAAACAGAACAATTGTTATTATCTATTTCAGACTTTTTGGATCCCTCAGAATTAATTAAACATCTCAAATTTTGACTCATTCAGCACAGAAACTTTAGTCAGTACAGTGATAAGTGGTTCTGAAAGCAAGTTTTCCTCAGATGTTTACTTCTAAGGGGGAACCCTCGCCCTAAGAATACAATTTTACTTTTCAGCATTTCCCAATATTAATATTATTCCTCATATAAACACTAATTATTTTCCAGAACAAGGACCAATGAAGTCATTCCATGGCTTTGCAAATTTATATCAAACTGCCTGAACATTCCAACAGCCTCTAACAGAAAACAAAATACCTTGTAGGAAAGAAAAAGGGAGAAAAAAGCATTTTCCTCAAGTTTGATTTTATCATTGTTATTATTATGCCAAAGCTTTTGCAAGGATAGCAGCTGTTTGTCACAAGTAATACTAAAAAGAAAGTATTTGTAACTGTAATTTTTGCACTCTTTACTTACTTGGGGCCATTTACTAAAGTAAATTACAGCAAGGAGTGGCTATTGTGCTAATGCAGGAAGAATCTGCCCTTTATAACTGCAAAATTTCATAATAATGTGTTTTACAGTGTGGTCCAAACCTGATTACTCAGAGAAAGGACAATAAGGAATGAAAGCAGATGCTCATTAGGAACCCTACAATATCAATGAAAAAAAATTACTAAAAAACCAACCCTACATTAAACATCATACTGAATGATGAAATGGAAATGGACAAAATGGAGTTCTTCAGATTTTACTTTTATAATAAAAGGGGAAACAAAAGTACAGACCTATTTCCTAACTACATGAAGCTGAGGAGAAAGAGACTATCTTGATATATATTTGGAAAGATACATTATACTTTCCCTATTTTTCTCTTTTGGAGTATTGTTTTTCATGCTTCCAAAATGTTAGGGATTTTTTTTTTTTAATTTTTAAAGTTTTGTAATTATTTTTTCTCTTTTGTTTTTGAATAAGCTTGGTTGGATTTATGAGACAATGCAAAAAACCAACAAACCTCAGAATTAAAACAACACTAGTAATAATTAAATAAAGGTTATTATTCATACTATAATAAAAATGAACTAATTAAATTCAAAGAATGACCACCTTAAATAAAAATTAGAACCGAACCCCAGCAGATGAGAAATATTTAAACCCCACTCTCAACTCTGAGCATCCCCACCAAGACTCAGCATTAAATCCTATTTCTTGGTATCATATGGAAAGAATCTTTTTGAATTTTCAGCCTGAATGTTAAAATTTCAGCACTGGATGCAAGAAAATAAAAAAAAAGAGCAGTAAAAAGAAAAGGATGTGACCACAAGCTGGGCTCAAAAATCCAACCCCTTCTGCACTGGAAAATTGTGATTGTGTGTTTGATGTGGAATCACAAGCACCAAGTGAACCTGAAACACCCAGGCTTGGTACTTCAGAGCACAGCTGGGATTTACAGCCAAAACTGATTCTTAAACATGTACCTGTGAAATTAATACTTCATTCCTTTTAATCATTTTCATACATCTTTAATTTTACCATAACCTGATCCTCAATAGAAATTTTTTAGTAATTTTCCTTGGTTTCTGCACATTCTGCAGCACAACAAATACATCAGAATTCAGTGCAGCCACATGCATTGTAAGAAATGGTTTCCATTAATTTCCTTTTTCTCCTGTTGCAGGAACTCCTTTTTAATAGGAAAAAATCCCATCCATATGTTCAGGTACATGTGTCGATGCATCTGTGTGAAGTATTAGGAAAGTAAAGAACAAATTTATTTTTGCTACAAGTTCTATATGAGTGCATGCATATTTTTTCATAAAAGCAATGTATATTTACATACCTAAATCCATTGCTATATAGATGTGCTTCCATGTGCTCATGTATTTGCACATATAAACACAAAAATATAAATATATATGCATATGTATGTATCCCTCTGATCTCCTTTCCTCACCAACTGCAGCCCTTTATTCACTGAAAGTTTCCAAGTGTCTGCACATTTATTTCTGGATAAAAGGAGCAGTTTGAGCTCCTGACCACCATTCTCTAACAAATAATTCTTTGTGGCTGTAATTAAGATGGCTCTGAAAGACTGCTGGGATGTCTTAGTGGTCTGGAGAGCACTCCCCCCTCCCCTGAAACAAAATCCTTTATCACATTTTTGAATTAATTATAAAAGTTAAAAATTAAATCTTTCTTGTGTCCCCCATAATAATCCTCCCAGATCAGTTTTTGTCCATATTAATGGAGAACACATCCCTAGTAAGATTTAATTTCAAACTTTTATAATTATGGTTAAAATTAAATCTTACTGTGGCTGTATTACACATTAACATGAATGAAAGCCAGCCTAGGAGGATTATCAATGGTACTCCAGCACAATTTATTTTTAACTTTTGCAATTAATTAAAATCTTTGGATAAAGATCTTGTTTAGGAGTGGGGGAGTCCCTATTAAGATGAAGCCTATGAAGTGTTTCCATTCTTGTGCAGGGTATTGAAGATGGGAAGGCAAAGGCTGGGAGCTCAGGGAGATCATCCCATAAATCATTCCTCCCTGGCAGAGCAAGACTTAGTTCTGAGCTGCTTCTGCTCTGGAGAAAATGGTAATAACACACCAAAACAGCAATTTGCTCCTTTAAAACCACTCAGCAACACCCAACAAGCTTGGAGACAACCTCACACCACCCAGAATACCGTGAGAGGTATCATCCCATTCCATTTCTCCCTTTTTCTCTCTAAAAAAAAAAATATTTTTAAGAGTACAATTACTTCCCCTCGATTATTTTTGTGGTTTTCCCCATCAGAAATTAATTTAGCACACTCACACTCAGCTTTTCTGCACCAGCTGCCCTTTGCCAGACAAAAAAAAAGGGATGAAGCTCCCAGGGGGATCATCATTTCCAGCCATGCTGAGCCACTTTAGGGCTCAGGTTTTCCTCTCTCAGTGCACACAGAGCTCTCCCAACCCTCTCTGCTGTCCCAGGTAAAGCACAGCCCTGAGGGAGAGACCAGGGACTCACTGGGAATGCTGGAATTTGGGACAGACCCTTCCCACCACCAGGTCTGGTCATAAACCCAACACTGCCAAGCCCACCCCTAAACCGTGTCCCAAGTTCTCCTGGCACCAGCTGAACTTAAAATAAGCAAAATAAAAGCTGTTTGAGGGGGTTTTTTTTTCCCCTCTGAGAAGTTTCCTCAGTCAATGGCTTTATTCTTCCATGATCAATCACCTTACACTGATGAAAAGCCAGAAATTATTTAAATTCTCTCTGACGAGCCAACACAGAGTTTGCAATAAGGGCTTTGCAACCCCTGGCTTTTATAAAACTCTTTTTTAGAGCTTAGAATCAGTTCTGCTCCATCTCTGGAAGTGTCCAAGGCCAGGTTGGATGGGGTTTGGAGCAACCTGGGATAGTGCAAAGTGTTCCTCCCATGGCAGGGGTGGCACAAGAGGAGCTTTAAGGTCCCTTCCAACCTCAATCCCAATTCTGGGATTGTCTGAAATGTGCCTTGGCGAGAAATAAACAGAAAGAGAGGAGAAGCTGAGAAAAGACAAGGCCCAGAGAGAGAAATAGTCATAGCCAGAGT
Source organism: Aegithalos caudatus (assembly GCA_013389925.1). Taxonomy (NCBI): domain Eukaryota; kingdom Metazoa; phylum Chordata; class Aves; order Passeriformes; family Aegithalidae; genus Aegithalos; species Aegithalos caudatus. Next base: position 2,005,493 of record WEIU01010503.1, read on the forward strand.
CTGAATTAAATCTATGAAAGGGATCACACTTGGCTGGAAACAACAGCGTTGTCTCCTACATGATTCTTTCAGCAATCAGGAAATGGGAACTTGCCCATTCTTTGTAAATATGAAAGTATTTACATTGCATCAAAAGGATCTGATTCCACTATCGTGTTTTTTCTTCTAAGACAAACCACAGAGCTCAAAAACTTTGGCTAACCTCATTCTTCTCAGTGATTTGCTTTAAGTTGAATAGAAAGAATATCTCAGTTTGTACTTCCCAGAAAATATCACCTGAAAAGCAAAATATTTATCAGTAACACTGTAAGGGGAGGGTCTGATTTTAACATGGAGAGGAGGCCAGGAGGAGCAGAGAAAATATAACCATGCACATCCACCTGGAAAAACCCAACAACACTGCAATGAAAACACAAATGGCTTTTATAAAACCAGAGGCTGAGACAGCCTCACTTGTTCCTGTGTCCTTAAGGAAATAATTTTACCTCCTTTTGGTGTTGTAGTTAACTTGCTGTAGGCATTCAGTCACCCATCAACTAAAGTCCTTCCAGAAGGAAAATTGAAAATGCCTCATTTTTGGTAATTATTAAGCACAGTATTATTGAATATACAAGTGAAAGGAAGATTGTCCCTAACACCAATAAATCCATATATATATATTTATATAATACACATATTCATGAGAAGGGGGTATTTTCCTCTCTTTTCCTTCCCAAAATGAAAGAGTATCCATATATGTTATTTCCATGTAGGAATACCATACCTAGTCCTCAAATATCAATTCTGGTCAGTTCTGACACAACAAGGAATAAGTTGTGCTACAAAGAAGGAGTAAAAAAATCCCTCCAGGAAAGCTTCAACTATTCAATGAGATTTCCTTAAACAATTCCCTCCTTTGTTATCCTGTGAGCAGTGGTCTCCCATACCAAGGGCCTTGTTTATCCCCTATTTTCTACTGGAAGCAAAGTATAACTTCAAAAATAAAAATAAAACATCAAACAAGTCACTTGTAGATTTCCTTCCCTTTCCCTGCTTGTTGTCCTGTACATTCCCAACTGAAATTCATAATTATTTATTTGGGGAAGTCCTGTAAGCCATGTCATCACCAGCACAGAGGAATTTTCTGGGAATGGTTTGAAATGTTTCCAGTTAAGCTCCAGACTTAACATCTCCAGAAGAAAAACTAATGTTTCTACCACATACTTTATTAAGCCCTTTAGGTCCTTTTACAAGAGAGGAAATACCAATTAACGTATAATTTAGCAGAACAAAATATTATCCCATTTCAACCAGTACCCACTTCCTTGAAGTTTATTCAAGCATTAATAACCATTTAATGCAATTTAACTACACTGAGGTATCCGTTACATTAATATCATATATCCATCAGGAAATTAGAGTTTTGTCTCTATGAATTTTGTATTACAAGAAAGTCTTTATAATTTTATTCTGCACTTTATGGTGGCTAATTTAAGTTTTAAAATGGTTCAGATAACTTCCCAGTCTCTCTCTTCTGCACTGTAATATGACTAACAAATTGTTACTGATGTTAAAAGATCATGAACACATCATTTATTAAACAGGGATGGAGAGAGGAGTTTGAAAGAAGAGTGCATTTCCCAGATAATTCCTGTCTTTCCAGGTGCTGATTTCCAACATCCAACCATGGGAACAAACTCCATGGGCTGGCATGCTCAGGACCCTGGGCTCCACTGGAGTGGAAACAAACTCAAAAAAAATATTCTTGAATTGACTCTCTCAGCCTAAAGAAACTCCCTGCCCACTCTGCAGTAATCTTTAATATGGGCACTGGGCTGCAAGTCTAAAGAAAAAGAGATTTTTCCCCATCCTACCTGATCTGGGGATCATGGATCAGTGAGAAAAAGGAGTTGAGTTCAATGATAACCCAAGGAAAAACAGAAAATATTCCTAAAATCCCAAAATGTGAGGCAAGCACTTGTAGGTACAGCTCCTCTGAAATTTCCTCAGAGAAACACAGTAATTTTGATTATTGCAGTTCTGTTTGTCTATTTAAATTCAAAGGTGACTTCACCTTTTTATTTTGTCAAAATATCAGAATTGCCCAATTTTTTTTAAAAATCTTCCTCTTCCAGTTAAAGATTGACCAGTTTTACCCTTTCCCCACTGATTTCCACATAAAAACAAATTCTCAGAGCACAGAACACAACCTTGGATGTTGGGAGGAAGAGGCCTTTGCTACAAAGCCTTTGAATGAATAAATGCTACAAAATATGCTGCTTTTTATGTCTCAACCAGCAAGATAAGTATAAATAAACTTGCAAACCTCTCGAAAGTCACCAAACACAAAATCCTGAAGTGCTGCTACTCCTGTGATTTCCATACCCTGGGAAAAAAAAACAAAAAAAAAACACCCTATCTTGAGCAAGCATTGCTTCTCCTCAGCCCTTTCCCAGCACTTTTCTCTGAGAGAAAATTACAGATTCTGTAAATATCTGAAGATAAATTTTCCTGGGGTGCACAACTGAGTCACCTGGATGCCTAAATGAGATGGCAGAGAGTGTAGGAGAGTCCACATTAAATTGCTTTCACTGACAGCATCACTACAGAATAAAAGATATCTGTCACATTGTTGATATCAATCTCCTCCTTGTTGTGCCTTTTGGCATCTGTGGATTGTTAAAGAAGCCTGAAACTGCTTTTTCTGCAAATTCTTTCAACTCTTCTGGTTCTTTTTATTTGTCCAGCAGGCTTTGGGCTTGTTAAGCTTTGCCTATTGAGGGGAAGGGAAAATAGGCCCTATGCATTTTATAATTCCAGAAATTCCTCTCTGGCCAGAGGGAAGTGGCCAAACTCTCTTTGGTGGGAGAGTCAGCAAGAGCAGACAGAGCCCAAGTTTAAGACTTGGAAAAATAACATAATTTAGATATCATAATTATCTTGGTTTTAATTGTTTGGTGCACATTAAATTCCTTTCTGCAGTAGCATTGACAGACAGGTAGAAAACATCAGCATTTGTGAGAAAAGAGTCCAATAATACAATTTAATAGAGGAAAGCAGCACAGGACATGCTCAGAAGCCTTGAAGTTGATATTTCTTTTATCTGTATTACAAAGTGTTGCGCAAACAAAAGATACACCACTGCAATATGCAGAGAGGAAAAACTTGCCAGACACAAAAAAATAAATCAAGAGCTACCAGTATCTGCCATGTTACAATGATTTGGGCTGGTATAAATTAATTAATTCTTCTGTATTCAATGCACCCCAGGATTAAATTGTGGTTATACCAGAAGTTCCCATTCAGGTCCTGGTAATGAAATTATCAATACAATTAGCTTGAATAATCTCTCCTTTAGTTTAACCACCCCTAAAACAGAAAATATATTTGCCAACCCTCAGCCTGGAGGAAAAAAAGAGACACCAAAAACAGCCTTGATGTGAAAGGAAATAATAAGTGACTGCCAGCATGGTTTACTGTGTCTAAAATTCTCATTTTAATGAACTTCAGCAGAATTTTAACCAATTTCTTAGTCTTGCAAAGCACACATATATAGGGTTTGTGGTTTTCCTTGTACACATATTTTTCCATCAATTCACAATGGGAAAAAAAAATAAAATAGCCTGAATTCCTCATAGAAAGCTTAATAATGTTTCAATACATCAGTAATCCCACATCATGCAGGATCACTAAATCACTGTAGAAATAAGAAACTCTTTTAAATGTAATAATTAATTAATGATTCAGGCTGCAGCTCTCATTTGTTGTACCTACTTAATTTAATTCAATTCTAAAAGTAAAATATAATTCAGTGAACCTTTGAGGGAAAAACAGATATTTTCAATATTTTATGGATATGGCAGAATATATAATTAAGGTAAGCCAGATCTACAGGAATGTAAAGAAAAAAAACCTTGCCTAATAAAAATCACTGCTCAAAATAGTCAGTTTGGGATACACAGTATACTGCAGTGGAGTATTATTAGTTCAATTAAACCTGCTTAAAAAGAAAGATGTGCTTTTATTTCTAAACATTCTACTGAGGAAAATAGAGTTCAGAGAGACATCAGTGTTGTATGAGAAAAGATGCAGCTTGAGCACAGATTAATATGCCACCAACTTTACAGATTTTTACTCCAATAAAATCCATTTGTGAACTTCTCCTAATAAAAGCCCCACATGCAAGAAAAATCAAGCTATGCAGTTTTTATTTTTAAATTGTTACACCAATAAAATGAGAGGAAAGAGACCAAAGAAGGAGAGAAAAAAATTGAAAAATATAAATGTTGTATAGAAAGGGAATATTACAGAGGAAAAAATTTAAAATGCTTTAATATAACAACCTAAGATGTTGTTTTTCCTTATCAGATCTGTTGAGCGACAAGTGACATGAAGTCACTTCAGCCTAAACTAATTTTTACTAATAACACAAACTATAATTAATATGTGCCTTTTGTCAGTGACATCTTTTTTTGACATTCTGATTGTATCCCACCAAGGAGACCTGACTTGGGAAGAGCTTTTGAGGTCCCCACATCCCAGGCTGGACTGAAAAAGTGACACCACATTTAATAATTTGATATAAGTAAAATGCAGACTGAATTTCTCTACCCATATAATCTTCAGTGCCACTAACAGGTTTTGCAGCATTCAGCTGAGGGGATAGAGCAGAAGTGAAAATTCCCATCTATTACAGCAGATGAAAAGCCAGAGAAATTAAAATGTAGCTTCCCTTAAATGTTAGTTTGTCCTGGATATTTGTTATAGAATTAAAATCAAAATATAGAAAGTTTACTTAATCCACACAGAAAAACAGATTTTTGGGGGGACTGTTTCAGAAATGATTGGTTCTACTCCTGCAGGGCTTTGTGTGTCTAATGAACAAAAACCTATGAAAACCTAAATTTTTTGTTATTATTTCATTAATCCACCATTTGACCACTTGCTTTAAATATCAGATTAAATCTTGAAAGAAAAATGGAAACTAAACATACTTTGCAAATGAAGCAAAAAGCTCCCAAGGGGGACAGAGCTGTTGATCTGTCTGAAAGTTTGGGCTGCTCTTGTGTGATGTTTTGGTCTCTGACAATATTTTAAGGTAAAAATGAGCTCAGAATGATCCATTTCAACCCCTGCAGAAGCTAGGCCCACAGCAATAATTATCTATTATATATTTAAAAAACCTAAACAAACAAACACCAGAAAACTACATGAAAAAGCAACAAAACCTCTCAATTTTTGTAGGTTACAGCAGTGAGCTTTGATTAGGAATAGGAAATAACCCAAACCAGAGTTGGAGAATTCCCACATTCAGCCTGCTCCAGGCAAATCATTCCCAATGCCCCAGCCTATTCTGAGGAATCAGATGAAACAATGAATCCCAAAGCATCTTCCTTAACTGATTTACACTTCTAGACATGCAAGATTCAACAAATATTAATTGAAATTCAAGCTAAATTGGTCAGAGAATGAGTTCCTAAAATGCTTTATTCAAGGAGTCTGAATTTCTTTCTCCCACCATCATTATTGGAAATAAATTTGTACTGATGGATCAGCAAAGCACTGATAAGAAATCAAAGATTCAGTAAGTTATTTTTTCCACTTTGGAGCACTGTTGGAATACAAAATGTCACATTCTGACACACAGCCCTGCTGCAGCTATTGCAAGAGTTACAAGTTATGAGTTCTCAAACTTTTCTACAATTGCTTTTATAATCTCTTTCTTTTAATATTCCCTTTTTAGGCTATAACTTTAAAATTCTCTCTAAACCAATTGAGAAGCAGAAAAATAAAAAGGCAAGAAATCCAGGGATTTCACAGTAAAAGCTATAACTGTGCAAGTTTTTTGGTTTTCTTTTTGAGTCGTTCTTGTGCTAAAAAGCAGAAGGGAGAGAAAGCCGAAATTTGAAAGTGTTGAAGGGAAATAGGCCCTTTGTTGAATATATTTAAGAAAAAGCATTGATATGGAACTTCTCAGAGTGCTCTCTAAATTCTTTAATACCACATGGCATGATTCACAGCTTCTGTTTTCTTACCAGAGCTCTTCCAAAACTTTCCTTTCGAGACATTGCCCGAAGTTTTCTCAGGCATGTGAATGGGATTTCTCTTGGCCTGATAGTTCTGCTACACATTTTCCCCTTCCAATAACTATTAAGCATCCTCAGGTGCCAAGCAGTTCATATAATTGAGAATTTGGGTATTTCATTCTGGGTTTATGCAGGGGGAGAATTAATCCTTTAGCCACTCACACTTCACATGCATTTGTTCAGAAAGCTGGGGGTGTTTGTGTTTTCTTTCCAAAGAAAAAAAAAAAAAAAAAGTGTTTCTTGGAAGTCTGAGAAGTTTGTTTCCTGGGTGTTTTATTCAAAATCTTTGCCATGTTCTTCCTCACTTTCTGCAAGTTCACTTAACAGATTTTTGGCTCCTATGCAATTTTTTTTTTTATATAATGGTGATGCACATAATCATCTGTTGGCCAGTAGCTGAAGGAATTTGACAATATCCACTTGTGACAAGTTGGTTTTTTTTTTTCAGTTCCCTCATTGAGTTTTTTATTCTTTGTGTCATTTCCACAGCACTGCCTCTCCTTTTTTACTTCATCCCTGTGGCTTCTGGTCTCCATCTCAGCATGAGGATGGAGCTCACCTTTGGGGACACTCTTGCTGACATAAAACACTGCACCCAGAGGTGCTGCACTGGCACAGGGTGCCAGCTGTGGCTGCCCCTGGATCCCTGGAAGTGTCCAAGGCCAGGCTGGACAGGGCTTGGAGCAGCCTGGGATGGTGGGAGGTGTCTCTGCCCATAGCAGGGGTGGAATGGGATGAGTTTAAGGCCCCTCCTAATCCAAAACTAATTATTTTATCACTAAAAGTTACAAAGGCTCCTAAGCACACACCTGCAATCCAGAGCTCGATTTTATCCACAGCCCCACACTCTGGGCTATAAGAACAGTTTTGAAGCTGCATCCCAGACTGGATAATACCCCCAAATAAAAATTCTGTGGAGAACAGGCAAAAATTTTATAGAACAACCAAATCAGGCAAGATTTGGACTTTACTGAGCAGAGTAACCAGAGTTAACTAGTTTAAATCCCCTCTCCCTATCTGGGAATACTCATTCCCATCCATTTCTCAACCCCACAGCAGGAATACAATGCAAAAACTGAAGCAGTTCTTTTTTTTTCTTTTTCCAGAACATGCAGAGTGGAATAACTAACAATTATCACCCATTTCATCCAAATTTTTCTAAAAGGATTCTGTGTGCACACACTGTGTGGGATATGGTCCATAAAACACTCGATTCCTGAACATGCAGCTTGGACCCTCCCTGGGATGACAAACCCCACAACCACTTGTTCTCTGCAGATGAAGTTTCTTAAATTTCCAGATGTCCAGGGGACCATTTGGATCTACAGCTTTCCCCAGGTACTCAAATATCCAGAAATCCTGAACAAATGTATTTAAGTCACTGGATTTCACACTTAAAAGAAAATTCTAAGTGAAGAGAAAAAAAGAAAAATACAGATTTATCTGGGGAATGTTAAACATATGCTAAACCTATACTCTTTTATTTCTGCAAAAGAGAGAGGTGGTTACGTTTTTCATGAGACAGTGATAGTCAACCCTGTAAGAAGCATAAAAATCTCTTCTAAAAACAGCACCATCACAGAGAAATTGAGGTGGAAGAAAGAAAACTGAGGCAGAAAACAGCAAAATAAGAGTGAAAAATAGACAATATGAAGTACTAATTTCAACATGTTGTGCTCTTGAGTTGGAGGAGAGACACTGGAGATGTTCCTTGAATAAGACTTTTAAAATAAGCCTTTACATTTGATTTATGATTCTACCTTAAAGAAGAGCGTGACGTTTCCTGGTGATATAAAAATCAGTGGGTATCATCCATACCCAGAAAGGTGGAAATATGTCCTATAAATGTGTCATGTGTCCTTGATCAGATTAATATAAATGGAATTAAATATAGTTACACAAAGTACAAGTCCAAGGTGGCACATTAATCCTAGAAAAATGGCAGTGGGTGAGGAACATGACTGCTCAGGAAGGAAAGGTAAATGAAGAAGAGGTTTTAGTCTTGGAATGGATACAAACAGGTGTAGACTGTCACTGAGTTAAATTGGACACCAGAAAAAAGCACAAGGGGAACATCATTCCTGAATATCTGCTCAGTGCTCCACACCACAGACAAAGCAAAGTGGAAGGAAAACGCTCAATTATTCTCCATCCATAGGCTGAGGAATTTCTGAACAGGATTTTAAGATGTGAGCTGGTTTTTTGCAGTCGGCGAAAATAAAGCCCAAGCTAAGCCTGCGTCATTAGCCTACCTCAAAAATCTGTTCAAATCCTAGGGAAAGACTGAAATTAATCATATTATAGCAACTGGAAGTCGTTAAACTTTCCTTAAGAGCAAACAGAAGTTCGGAAGGTTAGGAAACCTCATCGCGGATATAGAAGGAGATTTTTCTGTGCCTGGAGATGCTGGGGAAGAATCCTGTGAACAACTTGAACACTGCTGACTGGACATCTTTGCATGATAAGGACCAGATGGAAAACCCAGAAGAGACTCCACGAATTCACTTGCAAATTATCACTTAGCATTAATTATGCCCAGAAAGCTGCCTCGCGTTGACGTTCGCATTACCAAACACTCCAGCGCGGAGATATCTACGTAAAAGTTTATAATCAAAGCCATGCAAGCAATTTAAATATTGCAAGGCTATAAACAGATTAAAGATATGATTTTATTGAAGTATTTGGGTTTGCAGCGAAACATTTCACCATTGTGCCATGTGTGGCTTTTCTGCTTAGCTGCAAACTCCAAACAGGCCGGAATAACAGAGCTTTGTGATTAACCAAGCAACCAATAATCCACAAGACACAGCGACTGGCCATCATCCTTCTGTAAATAAGGAAAGCTTATTTTTGCTCACTAATAGCCTGCACACAACAAAGAAATGCTTTTAATAAGTTTTTAAGAGGGTAAGATCAGGGAATTGGTTTGGTGGGTGCCCTTTCCGATGGCCGCACACCGCGGCCGTGGCGTGACACGTTTGCATTGTTATTTGGCTGTAAACAAAATGAAAAGATCTGTCACTGAAATTTAAACAGAGAGGCTGGTTACATAAACTCCAACATTCTCAGCCCCAGTACAGTACAATCAACAGTCTGAAGAGACTGTACAGCTAAACAAAGTTTGGGGATGTTTTTGGATAGGGGAGAAAGATTAATAACCAGAAAATAACTCTTGGCTCCCGCTACAAACTCTTAGGAATATAATTTTAAATTTGTGTAAATCCAAAGATTGATGCTCAAGCTTATGAAATAACCATTTTTCCGCAGCGTTGAAATACACACCCACATGGAAACAAATCTTTTCGCTGGCCAATTTTAACAGAATATACTGCTTTTACCAAAAAAAGCAACTTAAATAAATCTGACCTATCTGTTCTCGTAGATAATTGTAACTGCGGTCAGCAAACAACAAATCTTCTATAAATGGTCATCTTTCCAAATTATTCTGGCTTCAGAACAGGCTTGATTAATTGCACAAACACTGCGTGCCTCTGAATGCAATTTGTCTGCGTGGACCAACAGAGGATGCCTGAGACATTCCCAGCAGTCACATTGGGAGAGAATTTCCCTGTTTCTTGCAGGTAAACAACATTTTGCTCCATCACAAGACCCTGCAGATCACTCCAGTCCCAAACAGAGATGTTGCCTTGCCCTAAATGGAAATATTGGGACAACTGGAATGAGAAGGAAGCTTGGAGAGGTCTCCTTCTAGAAGCTTCCCTTCTGCAGCAGCATCTCCTGCTGCCGGCGGGCAGTGGGAGGTGAGTGCTCCCAGAGCTCCAGCTGGATTTCAGCAGCTGACTTAAATCCTGTGCCTGGCGTTGAGGGAGGGCTGGCCCTGGGTCATCAGGCTCTTTTCAGCAGCAGCTGACACGGGGTTTGCTCAGGCTCAGATCTGAGGCTGGTTCCCAGATCAGCTGGATACAGGATCCTCCATGCACTGACATCCATGGTGCCACCATCAAATAAAATAAACACGTGATACTCGTAAGCAGGAAGCCTCTTGGAGTCAACTTAGCTCTAGAAAGATGGTGAATCACAGCCTAATCTCTGCAGTATCCACCTTCACTGAAATGCTGTAGGACACCATAAATTCAGGTTGAATTTTACATGTTGTATACTGTTTATAAATGCTATTTTTGTGTGTGACTGAAACAATCTCCTCAACTCCATCAAAACTATGTCAGACACCAGTGACAGCTGCAACTCAGAAATCAGGATTTCTGACTCAAGGGTGAATTGGAGCTTCCCACTTGAGAGTTGGAGAGCAGCAGGAAGAGTAACTGGAGGGGTGGATCTGGCAGCACTCCTCCCTCACCTTCAGGAGGAATAACCATCCTGTTATAAACACCAGGAGAAAATGGTCTGGGAGACAGAGCTGGGAAGTCAGGAGCTGTGCACAGACAAATTGGCTACGCAGCTTCCAGCAAAGCACCCACCACCTCCTCTCCATAAATCCCATCATCTGGAACAGGGATGTACAACACAGAGCATGGGCTTCAGTCTGGGAAAAATCAAAATGCTTGTGCTCTGGGGTGTAAGAGATGATATTTGAGTTGCACAGATGAGAATTGCACACTTCTGATGCCCCACGTGCTCCTAAGCTCTCACAGGGACACACCCATGACTGCCACCCTCCCCAGTTCCACCTGGTTTACTCATGCTAAGAGAAAACAGGATCCACATTCCCTTCTCTTTTGGCAAAGGGTTTATCAGTGCCTGTTTCATTAAAAAAAAAAAAAAAAAAAAAAATCNTCCATTGCAAATTTAGAAGCAGCTCCCATTTCCTGACAGTTCTAAATGCCCCAAACCAATGGTTTTGGTAAATTGTGCAGCTCATGGCACACCTCTCCTTTCTCCTCTTCTCTACAATACACAGAGAGTTAAAGTTGACAAAAACTTGCTGGTTTGCAGAATTTGAAACATTACACACACACACACTGCCCAGATTGACAACATGAGCTGGGATGGTGCCAGGAGAGCAGCAATGATTTATAAGGTCTGTAGCACTTAATCCAAGAAATAAAAAGGACTCATGTGACGGATGAGCATAAATGAACTATTGGGTCAGACATCCATTTCTTAAAAAGCAAAATTAAAAAAAGGTCTGAAGTAAGATAGTGTGTAGGGTTTAGTATACATTAATGCATTAGAGATTTTGCTGGTATACTTTGAAATTTCTGGGTACTAACCAGCTCCAAATGATTATTTTTTTTTAAAACCAGACTAGCTGAAATAAATATTTACCAAATCCCATCACGTCATACTGCCCTTCCCTGGTAATATCATCATGGCTCAGAAAACATTTACAAAGAATTAGGACAGAGGCTGAAACCCTGACCCAAAGTCAATGACCAAATTCTCATTGTCAGCAGAGATGTGGAGTTCCATGCTAAAGCCTCTCCCCTTCTGCAATGTAAGCAGTGAAAGCAGAGGGACCATTTACATCATCCTAGGCAAGATCAGAGTCTGCACATGGGGCCAAAGAGCCTTTAGAGCTGAGTGTGGTCCGAGTCAACACCAGGAATAAACCAGTGCTTGAGTGCCAACATCACGTTCTACCAGAGTTCCCTTCTCAAAAACATGGTAGCAGACCTACCATGTGATTATTCTGTAATTCTGGGAGATTTTAATAAGAAAGTGATGTCATTCTTTCTATGAGTCTCCTTGGCAAAGCCTTAAGCTGCTGTGCTTTGAGCTTTCCTCACCTGAAAGAAAAAAAAAAAAAAACCTCTTTTCTCTCCCATCTGTAGTATTGATAAATCATTTCCAGCACATAAATTTCCCTCCTAGCATAAAAAACTTGATCAGAAAGCAATAAAAAGTACAATAAATAGCCAGCTCCACTCTAACCTGTGTGGTTTGACACAGCTGAACAAGCTGTGAAAAGGAATATTGTTCCTTTAATAGAACGTCTGAAATGGTGCTCAAAACAGATTGGGCTGACAATTTTTGCAACCTTGGTGTCTCCTCCAAGATTTACAATGGCACAGCTCCCCTTTTTTAGCAAATTAAACCTCGTGTCAAGGCTTAAAATTAAATCCAAACTTCTTTTCTTCTCTGTACAGAAGGAACAAATTGGCACCACATGCCAGCAGTCAAGGAGTGCTGATGGGAAACAGAGTGAAGGGAGCGCCCTCCAACCTGGAAGGCGTCACTAGTCAAAATCAGCTGGGATAAACACTCAATCCCACTTAAAGTTTGACATCTAAAGGCTTGTAAGATAGAAATGTTCAGATAGAAGGGTTCCTCTGTACCACACGAACCTGTCTCAGTGCCAGCACTTAAACTTTCTGTGCTGTGCAAGCACTTTGTGGGAATCTGCCTTTGGTAGGGTTTGATGCTCTAAGATCCCGCCTTGCCAAAGCCTTTTTAGTTTGTTCCAGAGGGGAAAAAAAGGAAATACAACAGAGATTTAGAGCATATGAACATCACTGACCTAATATCACCTACTGTTACCAGTAGATTTTTTTGTCATTATGCAGGATTCTGGTTTATAACATTTTAAATCGTTTTTGAACACATATGTCAGATAGAACAAAAGGGTATTTCCAAGGACAGGCATATGAACTGTTTTCATGGACAGAAAGGTAAGAATAGCTTTTACAAGCCTACCCAAAGTCCACACTATTGTCCAGTTCAGGAAGGCACATCATGGCATAATGTGATGATTCCTGAAGCAGATCCTGTGTCCAATCCATCCCCAAACCCCCCTGCTGGCACACTTAACCCCACATTTCCCAGGTTACAAACCAAACCCAGGCCATGATTCTCAAATTTTTGGTTATGCTCTGCTTTCCCAGCACAGAAATTGCTGGGAAAAAGAAAACACCCACAAAATTAAATAAATAAAATTTTTAAAAGGTTCTTTTTTGAAATATAACAAAGAGGTTAAATACACCTATTTTCAAAAGTCCCTTTATCTTTTTATAAATATGTAGGTGAGGGAGTGTTTGAGAGGTGACATGAATCCCTGCTTCAAGCCTTCCATTGGTCTTCACCCAATGTTTCTAATAGAAGTCCTCATACAAAAAGATCAGCAGCAAAACATCACAGCTGGCTATGGAAGAAAAGCAAAAATAGGAATTATTTTGTCCTGGTGTAGCACATCAAAAGTAAGAATTCACTCCAATCTAACCTCAGTTTTAAGCATGTACACAAGATTTTACAGGGTGAGGAACTAATTTCACAAATTGAAGACTCCACTGAGATGTTTGCAGAAAACACAGCAAAATCATCAGCTCAGAACCCAGCACAAGCAAGGCAGAGATATCAAACAGCAGGAAGATATTGCAGTAAATCATGGAATCACAGGATGGTTTGGGTTGGAAGGGCCCTCAAAGGTCATCCCATCCCACCCCTGCTATGGGCAAGAACTTCTTCCACTGTCCCAGGCTGCTCCAAGCCCCATCCAGCCTGGCCTTGGACACTTCCAGAGGTCCAGGAGAAGCCTCAGCTTCTCTGAGCACCTGTGCCAGGGTCTCACTACGCTCACAGGGAAGAATTCCTTCCCAAAATCCCACCTATGCCTGCCCTCTGGAAGTGTGAGCCCAGATCATGGTTTCAATTGAATCCCAAGACAGAATTCCTCCTTCCTGCAGCCTCTCAAGTCCATCAGGGATGGAATTAGCCCCATCCACATCTGGAATATCATCCTTGTTATGCAAATAGGGGTCACTAGAAATAGTCCTGGACTTGCAGAGTAGGAACAACAAAACTGGATTGTACCCCATAATAGTTTGAACAATTCTCACCAACATTCCCAAAATCTGAGAGGAGCAAGCAGTACAGACCATCAGCAGTGCCAACACCAAACCTGGCTGTGCCAGAAAGCAAATGTGAAGCCTGTTGCAAAGTTTTATTATCCCAAATTACCAGAATTAGAGAAAA
>WEIU01010503.1:2030698-2056946 GCA_013389925.1 Aegithalos caudatus
AAAAAAAAAAACCCAAAACAAACACTGTAAACAAGCACTCTCGACAGTATTCTTTAATTTGCTTTAACATCTTATTAGTTCTACAAGATCTGCTGGACATAAATTGCTCCTACTTGATTTAAACCCTTTCAAACCTATTCTTTTCCACCTGACAAAACAGCTCCATCAGAGGATGTGGATGGAGAGATTAAACTGATTTTAATGTCATCAAAACCAAACCTCAGCATTCATGCAGGCAGCACTGGCAGCAGCTTTCCTTCAAATGAGCTCAGATTACAACATTGAATGTATCCACCCTGTTTAGGTGTGTTCCAGGTGAAAATTATAAAACCCAGGCTGATAATATTAAAGTGCAGATTAAATTTCAGCCTGCACATGCCAGGTTAAGCTCAGCCCAGACCTGCTGAAAACCAAACACCAGCACCCACCCATCACCTTTTTCACCCCCAGCATTGAAACACCCCTGTCTGTGAAACCCTCAGCTAATGCAAAAGACAGGTTTAAATCCCAATGCAGATGCAGAAATGTAAAACACAGTGACACATCTTGAGGCAAATTGGTTTGGAGCTACTTTGTGTCCCCTTCTGCTCCTCTCTTTTCTCCACAGGGATGGAAGCCTGGCTGCTCCTGCTTCTTAGGAGACAGAGGAGCCACAACACCTCCTCACGTCAGCCAGCATCTCATCCTGCTGGAACCCAGCAGCTCCTCACCCCCAGGGACAGCAATCTGCATTTTGGAACCTGTTTTCAGCCCTCTCACAGCACAAAAGATCAAAAATTACTCTCTCAGTTTCCCTGTGCAGCGCCTTGAGAGCGTGGCTGTTATTAGGGAATACAAATGCTGAAAGTGGAGATGACCCCCCAGATTTTCTAGATTTAAAAAGACCAAGAAAATAACCTTCCCCTTCCAACCCAGGATATGTAAAAGGGTAGGTGATCTCTTGATGTTTCAGAAGGAGATTGTAGGATCTGCCTCAAACCAGGCCAAATGCAGTGTAAAAACAGGTCACCATCTCCAGGCTGACATCTCCAAACCCCAGGCACAGAGAAATAATTCACCAGCTCATCACCACCTTGCTGCCACTAAGATAATAGTTAAAAGAAAGAAATAACAATTGCAAAAAAATCAAACTATGTAAAGAAAAGCTTTAGGTTGAGAATATTTATGTGATTTTTGAAGTAAGTCCCAAGTATGAGGACACAAGAAATTTTGCAGAGCTTGGAGGAAGAAGCTCAGGGAGTTGTGGGGGTTGAGGAGGTGGATGGGGCATGGATTTAGAGGGATTTTGGGATAAACTCATTGCCAGACACATAACTGGCTCCTTTGGTGGACACAGTCACAAGGTGAGGCTGCAGAGCACATGGAATTCACCCAGTTTGGAAGGAATGGGTTTAATCTTGCCCAGGGCTTGGAGGCTGATATTTGACCCCCCCACACCTTTCATGTTGAACAAGCATTTAGCCCAAATCATAACCCAGGCCGTCGTTAGCAGAGCTTCCAAAAATATATTTGAGCCCACTTATGAAAATTAAGCAGAGCAACAAAATTATTAATAATTGCTAGGAAAAAAAAAAAAAAAAAAGGCAGGAAGTACTGGAGATTAAAAGAAGATGATGTATTAGACTGGAAAGAGCGAGTCTCCAGAAATTATCCTCATTTTTTTTTAAGTTGAAATGGGTGAAAGTATTTTACAAAAGTTGTTTTTAATGAGACATTTTCTCTACATCATATCAGGACAGAACTGTGAACTTTTTTAATGGAATTACTTGACAAACTGATCAGTGCCATATCACTGCCTCCAGACACAGTTCTTTTAATGATGTCCAAACTACTTAACTATTAAAATGAAATTGTGAGCCAGCACAGTAGGAAGTAGATTGAGCAAGCTGAAGATCAAAGAAGATACCATCACAGTGGCCTTTTTGTGCTCACTGTAGGTTTGCTCTGACTGAAGGGTAAAGTAGTGGTGAATTGAATTAGATTGGGTTGGTTCTGTACCACAGCACTGAAGGCAACATAAAAGAAGGGTCAAATAAAATAGCACGGGCCTACCTTACCCTGGGCAAGATTAAAACTGAGTCTGGGATGCCATCAGCCATCTTATCCTTTTTTCTAAACAGTGCTGGGAACACAAACCTCAGCAATTCATTTATTTATTGTACTGTTCTGTGCTTGCTATACACACACTTTACTCACAGGTAAGTGGGATCACAAAACCACTGATTAATTTGGGTGGGAAGGGACCTAAAATCCCATCCATTCCCACCCCTGCCATGGGGACACCTTCCACTATCCCAGGTTTTTCCAAGCCCTGTCCAACCTGGCTTTGGACACTTAAAGGGATGGGGTTTAATGTCTACCACGAGATATTTCTTAAAGAAAAATTAATTAAAGAAAAAGATGCTACAAGACTCCCTCATTTCCCAAAGAAATTCATGAAGTAGATGCAGAGCTACAAAGTTTTCTCAGGCACTTGGATACTGAAAAGGAAATGGGAAGGACAATGTTCTTCCCTCTGCTCCCATCCCCTCCTCACCTTCACAGCAGAGATTTTTGGTACAGAATAAAGGTAAATCAATGAATTAGGAAATTAACCCTTTTGGAAACACTTGAGATGCTGTGAGTCCTGCCCTTCCTTGACAGGTTTGGCTCACCTGGCACTGGCAGTGAGATTAAATCCCATTAACTGCACAGCACCTCTACACAGCCCTAATTTTGGGGAAGGCAAGCACAAAATGGAATCCAATGGGTAACAGCACAAGAAACCCACAACTGTTCATTAAAACGACCTTGATTTAAGGATTTTGTATTTGCAAAATGCAAACAACACCAAACTTATTCCAGGTTCCAGGTTTTCATTCTTTTTCTTACTTTGAACTTGCACTCTTTAGGACTATTTTCAGCTTTAGACTCTTGTTTTTAACAATCCCAGGCTGAAACAATGAGCAGACTGCAGGAGAGACCATCAACATTTCAAGACAAAAGTGATTTATTATTTACCTTTGAACTTTATGCCACAGCCACTCCTTCTCCAGGAGCATGCAAGCACACAGAGCTCGTGCTGCAATTTTAAAATTTATTTAAATGAAATGTAAATAAATTTTAAATATTAGCAAGAAGCTACAGGTGCTCAGGGAGAAGTTATTTGTATTTTATGGGATTCATTTTCTGCACAGTATGTGGAGAGAATTAGCCACAAAACTTTGTTATTACCCAGAGAAGTTGCCTGTTTAATTCTCCTTTGCTGTTTAGAAGATTTAGCTCTCTGTGCTTTTTTAATATTTAAAATATCAGAGTTTGAGTTTGGGCAGGGGAGCAGAGAAGGGAGGAGAGTTTTGGCCTGGTTTGGATGTTTTAGATGTATCCAGGGGGTGTTCCAGGGGTTTTGAGGTTTCATCCATCCCTGCCAGGATCCCACCTTGCAGATGGTGAGCCCAGTCAGGTCCTTTCAGCTTAAATACATTCCTACTCTGAGTAGCTGTGCTAAATCCCATAGAAAGTTCCTCCTGAATTAAATCATACTGAAACAACCTTCTGTTTGACACCATCCCTCCATCAAAACTCAAACCACTGCCACAAAGAGCTTGTCAGAAGAGAAATTTGTTTAAGACCTAATAGGTAAAGAGAAATTACTGATACAGGAATGATTATTTCTCCTCTAAAAAAAACCCCAGCAAATTAGTCCTTGAAACAGAACATTCAAAGGACAAAACCTGCCCATCATCTCTCTCCTTGTGTGACTTTCTCAGGGTTTTGGTTTTTTTTTGGTCTGGGGTATTAAATTTTGGTATTTTGCTTCTCCAGAGCTGATGGGAACAGCTCATTTTAGAGCCCTGATGAATCACTGGGTTAGATGCCCAGTAAAAACTGTGATCCGAGATAATACAACTTGTGCATCAAGGAATCCTTGGATCTTCAGTGAAGGAACAGAGCCCCAAGGCACACACAATTTCACTAAAGTTTCTGTGTTCTCATCCACTTCGTAATTACACATGGAGAATTTTAATTTGCATTTTTGCAGAAGTTAAAAAAAAAAAAATATAGCATCACACCAGGCTTTTTTCTCCCCCATCAGTGTGGCAAGCTTTTTGTCACATCATGATTTAAAATTGTTTCATTAACAAGGATTAATTAAGCACCAGGTGGACTGGACAAGTGGACTGTGTCCTAAGTTTCAGAATTTTAAGAGGAAATCAAGGAGCAGATTTGGGTGTCATCCTCTAAAGTAGAAAATCCTGCAACTTTGAATTCAGAGAACTGAAACTTGACTAGCATTGGATTTCACCTGCTGAAACTCCAGCAATTCCAATTTCAGAGATATTTCCATGCTCCTCTGAAGTTTATTATCTCTCTTCCCATAACTCTATAATGTCCTATACACTCTATATATTTTCTTTTAAAGTTTAAATCTTGCTTTTCCACATAACCCTTGATCCAGAATTCTTTGGTTTTGTGGCAACATAAGAAGAAGAAGGAAAAAAAAAAAAGAAAAAAATTAGATTAACTTTTCATTGCCTTTTGGTATTTGTAGATATAAATGAACAGTGGCATTTCTCTGGTTTAAATTAATTTTGGTAGCCCTGTCACAAAATCCAGACCTTTTCTGCTGCACAAGATGGAGGAACAAGGAGGACACAAAGTCCAAGAATAAACTGGAAAAAAAAAAGAAAAAAAAAGGCAGTTTTCCACTCCCTAACCTGCTCCCTATGATTTCTCCATCATGCAGGTTTGGGCTTTTTAATGAGATGGGCACTTTTGTAACTTGCAGAATATTAAAAATATTATCACAGCTCAAGACATCTTAGTAGCCATCACAACAACATAAATAACAAAATAATTATGTTGATAATAACATTTTAACTACTATTAGAAGCCTGGTAAATTGCCAAGGGTAAAAATTAATCAGCAGGTACTTTGGTCTACCTGGGGAAAGTGAATTTAAAACCCAAACCTTGTTTAATTTTAATTTATGCTCACTGGAGTTGTGGCACGAGGTCTTTTCATTTTAAACTCCTTCAGCTCAGCAAAGAGTCCTCACCAAACACAAAGTATTTCTCCTTCCAAACTCTTTCATTATATTTTTTCACACCTCAAATCAAAGCCCAAAGATAACATCTGCCAAAATCTTTAATTCCATAAAAACAGAACCTTGGTTTTACCCCAGGTTAAAGGAGATCTTATGTTCCCCTTTTCTCATACTAATTCCAGAAACAAATTCTTTAGAGGACAATACACCTTGAATTTCCTTTACTACAGCAGTTTCTTAGTTCACAAACATCTTCCAAGAGTGAAAGACTTTAGTGTGGAATTTCTCAGACAACCTTAGAAACCCTTTTTTATCAAGTTGAGGTTTAAGAGCAGCATGCAAAATCAAGTGAGAAGTGTTTTCCATGTGAGCATTTTCAAAAAAAAATCCTCAATTTATATTAAAAAACATCAACAACGACAAACCAAAACACAACTTTTGGAATAAAACAGTTCTCAAGAAATAAACCAGATAACAAAAATTACATCTCATCCTTCTTCTCCTTTTTCTAGATAAAGCCAAGTTCCCCACGTTTATCCAAAGCCACCCCTTGGCACAGGACTTACCCAGGATACCAGGACGAGTCCCTGCCTGTGCTGGTGCCAAGTCTGGAGAGCAGCAGGGACACCACAGACCCAGGGAGGACAGTTCCAAAACTTCTGAGCCTGGATTTTCAATTCCCAAATCCACCTGAAGGCACAACCTTAATGAGTTATCTTAAATAAAGCCACCAGTGGCTAAAGGCTCCTTTGCCTCGTGAAATTTCTAAATCTCTCTTTAAATGGGAAAAACCTGGGAAAAACTTTATCTCACCTCTATGTCAGCTGTGATTTAAGTTCCCTGCATGGCTGAAATACCTTAATGAGCCTCACCCAGCAGCAATTTCCTCAACAACCTGGGAAAGCCACCTGTTTTCCCTAAATTCAGGGGAGGAATTTTGTGCTGTTGCTGCCTGGAAAGTTCTGCATGGGATGTTGCTCAACATCTCCTGGAATTTGAGAGTGCAGCTCCCCTAAGTCAGGGTTTTAATCCTCCACCTTCTCTGTCTGGCACACAAATTGCACATGGTCACATCTTATTGTTTCAAGGATAAAGATTGTTCAAGGCATCTGACACTACATTTAAATTATTCATCCATGGGTATTATTTATTCATCAGCTCTTGAGTTATCTTGCTTTGCTGAAGTACCTGGTTTTTATTGCTCACAGGAAAAAAAAATGCCAATTTCTTTGTTTTAATTGAGATTTTGTGACATTTTCAAGCAGCTGATTGGGTGGCACTGATGATTCCTTGTGCTGGGCATTGCCAAGTTTTGAATAAATATAATTTCTGAGTGCAGGTATTGCAAGGTGCTGCCAAGCCCTGCACTTGATTTTCACTGACCTGGCCAAGCTCTGAATTTCTGGGGGACAATAAGGGCTTCTGGAAGAATCTTCTGAGGGTCACAGATTATATTTGGTGTTGCACATGAGGGGTTTGATATTTGGGAATGTGAGGGGTAAGTGTCACCCAAACTGCCACCAGAGTACCAAAAATAAAAACTCCTTACTGTGGAAATGCAGTATGGAGCAGCCTCAGCCTGTTACTGTATAAATCAAATACCAAACAGCTTTTATATCTTCAGACCAGAATTTTTTTTCTCTGGGCACAGCCAGCCAGCAAAACACCATAAAGATGTGCTTGGGAGTGCACAAAGCTGGGAAAAACAAAACTTCACAGTTTTTGGGTCTCATGCTCTGGAATAAAAGTGTATTTTTGGCACTTCAGTTCTTTTATTATGGTTTCTCTACTTTGTGATTGCACAAACTCCTGATATTTAAAATGGTGACTCTCCCCCAGCCATGAATGGAAATATTTCTGACCACAGAACTACCATGAGGTGAAAATGACAATCAAGTGTTTGTTTGTGTTTGAAGTGGAAGCACAAAAGGACAATCCCAAAATTTCTTCAAAGCACAAAACCATTGACATTTTCACGATGAACATAGAATCACTTGGGTTGGAAAAGTCCTCCAAGACCTTCAGATCCAACCCCCAGCACTGCCAAGGCCACCATTAATCCATGCCCCCAAGTGTCACCTCCACATGGCTTTTAAATCCCTCCTGGAAGGGGACTCCACCACTGCCCTGGTCATCTCTTTTTTGTTTGACAGCCCTTTCAGTGAAGAATTTTTTTTCTTATATCTGATCTAAACCTCTCTAAAAGGATGTTAGACTTAAAGCCCTGCACTTCTAGGAGTGCAGATATAAAACTGAGACTTTCCTATTTATGAAGGTAATATTTAAAGGTCTGACACTTTCCTGCAGTGAATCCCCCAATACTCCAAAATACATTTAAGAGAAAAGTTAAACAGAAATGATCCCACTTCCCAGTTTTGCAGACAACACACTAACAAAGCCCCTGCTCACCATGGTGGGTTTTGCACTATATGACTTCACAGTAATGTTTTCAACATCAAAAAACAAAAGGTCTGCAAGGCTTAATTCACCAGTTCAGACATTTCCCTTGCAGTTAAAGGTTGGCTTGTGATGAAGGCTTCAGCCTGGGAACAATTTTTACCCACTTGAAGGGGGAAAAAATCCCAGCATCTTACTCCTAGGCACTGCTGTTATGGTGGTATAAATTGCATTTTATCAGTTTCAGCTGTTTTGTTTTGGGTTTTTTCTCCTGGCCTGTACATAAAAATCTGTTTTAAGCTGAAGTCCTTCAAGGTTTACTAACCAAATTTTGCTATCAGTTACACATGCAGCCCTATTAATGCTAATGAGCTGCTTGAATTTAGGCAAGGGTAGAATTTGATCTTTCCCCCATTATGTTGTAGGCTGTCTAGGTATTTGTCTGCTTTAACTTAAAATCTATTTAGCAATTTCTCCTCTCTAATGAGGAAGCCTTGTAAAACCAGATGACAAAATGCCAAAGGTACAACACCACTGGGTCAGAACTGCATCTCCTCTCTGACAATGCCCACTGCTGGGTGTTTCCTGGAGAGAGCCCAAAGCCTTGAAATGAGCTATTATACAACAGTTTGCCCAGAGAAAAATATCCCTGACCCGCCTCTCTCCTGGCTTGTGCTCTGAACCATGAGTTCCCCACTCTTTACAGAGTTTTTAAAAACAGGTTCCTGCAATCAGATCTGTGAATGACAGTCCAATTTCCCAGCTACAGAGGGGCCTGGGCAGTGTGTGCACAACAGCTTCCATTAATACCCAATTACTCGATGTATTTACGAGCCATTTACTTTGTTCAGATTGCAATTCATTCTGCAGTGGTTCCAAGGCAAAGCCTCCCCTTTGGAGCAGCTCCCATTACAACCCTGGCCACAGGTTTTTAATAATTTCTAATTTAAGAAAAAGTTAATGCTTAATCACAATGAGTTTGAACTCAAAATACTGCAGCAGTTAGACCCTTCCTCTTTTCCCCTTCTGCCTGTCTCTGCCCTTTTCACCCACAGGCTGCCAAAAGAACATCAAAACTAAAAAAAATCCAGTTGTGACTTTAAGAACAGTTTTAACTTTGTAGCCTAATACTTGTAAAGATGCAACATCTGTTTGTCACTTCTTTCCATGCCTTTCCTAGCCCAGTTCACAGCAAACACTTGCTCTATGTATTAAGATGAGAGAAAAAAAAAGATCAAATAGAAAGAATTTCCTGTGTAATTTTATAATCTGTACAATTGTACATGAATTTCTGTACTGTATATAACTGTAGGCATTATCTTTGATATCTATCAGCCTCAGTGCACCAGCTGGACAGTATGCAAAAGAAAGATAATTCATCACCTCTATCACAGATTCTGGTGGGATGTAAAGTTCCCTAACTCAAACTGTTCCCAGAAGGCTCTTATTCCTGAGCCTCTGATTTTCTGGATAGAAATTCTGAGCTGGTTCCCAGCTGCAGCTCCACTCCAGGGCCATGTGCTCCAAACAGGGATTCAGGATCTGTGTGTGTTACCTGGAGCCCTGGGGGAGCTGCTCTTTGCTGACATTCCCATGCCATGATCCAGGCTCCTGATCTATTAGCACAGAAATCACTCTCCCCACCAGGAGGTCCTGACAATTAACCACCCTTCCTAAAGCCCTCAGATATTTCACAGACAGCAAATGAGGAAAATTAGGGATGACAACTTCAGAGCACCAGGTTGGAAGAGCGTGCAAGAGGCTGGTACTCAGCTCTGAGGTGAACCTTGTGGGACCAGAGAACCATGGAATACCTTGAGCTGGAACACAGGGGTCTGAACCTTGTGGGTGATGGACCAGAGAACCATGGAATACCTTGAGCTGGAACACAGGGGTCTGAACCTTGTGGGTGATGGACCAGAGAACCATGGAATACCTTGAGTTGGAACACAGGGGTCACAGGAGTCCAGCTCCTGGCCCTGCACAGGACAACTCCAAGAATCCCACCCTATGCCTGAGATCCTTTTTCAAAAGCTCCTTGAACTCAGCTGAGGAGCTCTGGCTCCTTGCACAGATCCGAGGGAAGACAGGACAAGGATGTGTGGTTTCAGCCTGTGGCATAAAGCAGAAGCAGGAAATGCAAAACCTTCTTGAAATGCATCAATCTGGGAGTATTTGACTTTGCAGCCTTCACATTTTCAGTGCAAGATTTGGTTTAATAAAGGGGATCAATGGTACACAAGTGGTTCCAGGAGAAGCAGGATTTGTGGAGTGTGATTTCTCCTCTCTCCCCCATGGATTCCTCACTCTGTCACAGCTGAACTCAGCTTTTTCCTTGCTAATTTGTCCCACATACCCAACTGCCCACTTTCACTACATTTGCCAATGATTTAATAGCATTATGATCCTTTTTCTCAGTGGCTAAAATTGCCCAAGGACTGTGTGCCAACACAGACAAATTCTACAGTTACAAACTTCTGCTTCCCTTAGGAGAGGATTTACAAATCCTGCTTGTCTGGAGATCTTGGAAGTCTTCTTCAAAAGGGTGCAAAGTGGTGAAAAACACAGCAAAGTTGTAATGTGGGCATTAAGTGATGGATGAACACATCATTATGCTGAAAATAGTCAAAAGAAATCAAAGAGATGGGTTAGAAGAATACAGAAGTTGGATGGGCTGGTGGGAATTGAAACACTCTGGAAATAGGGTGAAAAAAACAGATAAATGTTTAAATGGCCTTTGAATCCACAGGTAGTGCAGGCCAGGGTAAAAAGTAATTTAAAAAAAAAAAGACAAAAGGGCACCAAAGTCACTCAATTCAAAAAGTGATGTGAGGAACTTAATTAGTGTAAGAGATTTCATTCAGGAAAGACAAGGAGCACAAATATGGGACTACTGCATAAAACCAGCACTTGGCTGCATTGCCTAATGCCACAAAAATTGGGAAAGCATTTTGGATAAAGAGGATAAACCAGCATTTTTCTTTTAAAGGAACTGTTCACCAGCCACTTCCAAGTGGGAAAGTGGTGCAAAGGAAAGCTAAATTGGGTCAGAGAGCTGACACTTCATCCAGCTGCCTGCTCCTGCCATCCAAGCAAGGTTCTGTCTTCCTGGAGGAACAGAAAGCAAATTTTAACACCTTGAGAGTTCAAAAGCTGTGTTAGAGATTGAACTCTGAGAAGAAATGACAGTAAAATGAAATCATCCATAAGTGGAAGGTATGGGTGCCAATTCTTCAGAGCTCTCTGGTCAAACCTGCATAATTTATGCATCTTGAGGATACTGAACCTGAGCTTCAATATGCCAAGAAAAAGAAGGAAACTTGGCTTCAGTCTATGGGCATAAACACTGCCATGTCTTCATTTCTTGGAAATAAACTTTATAAGCCATGATACTAACAAAAGGAGTTTGTCAAACAGGCTCCACAGTAACTTTATTTTCCAGTTTACAAATATGTGAGAGGTGAACTCAACCCAAATCTGAGAAAATCGTGATGATGGCAAGCAAAACTCTCCAGAGCCTTTGGGAAAAGCAAATGCAGGAAAGTTCAGAGTTAGATTCTGTACATATTTCTGTGTATATATACATGTCAGAGATATAAACACAGACTAAAGGAATTTATTTAATGCCTGGTAAGAGAAGCTCGAGCTTGACTGCATTTCACTATAAAAGTTAAAAAAACTTCCTGGTTGCCATTTCCCCAGAGCAAAGAGGGAAATGCCTCCTGCACATCCTTCAGGTGGTGGACAGTGATTTCCTGGTGCTGGTCACAGCCCAAGAACCTGGATTAGGATTTATCATCCAGTCCAACCATTCCCCAGCACTGCCAAGGCCACCACTGCCCCATGTCCCCAAGTGCCACATCCACAGGGCTTTGAAATCCCTCCAAGGATGGGGATTCCACCTCTGCCCTGTGCAGCTGTGCCAGGCCTGGACATTAGAAAACAATGGCAAAAGAATAAAACTCCTTCAGAGGTGAATGTGGACTCCCTGAGCAGCACTGATCCCAAGCTCAGGTGTCCCTGTGCTGCTGGGAATTGTCTGTCCATGGAAATGCCCAACTTTAACAGCAGAAGTTAGCACTCCATCAGATGCTCCTCACATTTGTATTCATTTTAGCAAATCCAGGATTGGCCACAGACTCCTTACATATTTTATAATTTACCAGAATCTGCTTTAGTCTAAGAGACCTAATTCTTCCACCACATACATCACCCATCCTTCTGGCAGCATAATTTACATCTCAAACCGGAATAATTTTGCATACGCTTCATTTTAGCATTCTGACAACTTAAAAAAAGCTTTAACTCTGCAGAGTAAATTATCACCAACCTTGGAAAAAAAGTCCAGGAAGTTATTAATGCTCTTTTCATGCATAGTTGTCTGTNGACTTTGCAGCCTTCACATTTTCAGTGCAAGATTTGGTTTAATAAAGGGGATCAATGGTACACAAGTGGTTCCAGGAGAAGCAGGATTTGTGGAGTGTGATTTCTCCTCTCTCCCCCATGGATTCCTCACTCTGTCACAGCTGAACTCAGCTTTTTCCTTGCTAATTTGTCCCACATACCCAACTGCCCACTTTCACTACATTTGCCAATGATTTAATAGCATTATGATCCTTTTTCTCAGTGGCTAAAATTGCCCAAGGACTGTGTGCCAACACAGACAAATTCTACAGTTACAAACTTCTGCTTCCCTTAGGAGAGGATTTACAAATCCTGCTTGTCTGGAGATCTTGGAAGTCTTCTTCAAAAGGGTGCAAAGTGGTGAAAAACACAGCAAAGTTGTAATGTGGGCATTAAGTGATGGATGAACACATCATTATGCTGAAAATAGTCAAAAGAAATCAAAGAGATGGGTTAGAAGAATACAGAAGTTGGATGGGCTGGTGGGAATTGAAACACTCTGGAAATAGGGTGAAAAAAACAGATAAATGTTTAAATGGCCTTTGAATCCACAGGTAGTGCAGGCCAGGGTAAAAAGTAATTTAAAAAAAAAAAGACAAAAGGGCACCAAAGTCACTCAATTCAAAAAGTGATGTGAGGAACTTAATTAGTGTAAGAGATTTCATTCAGGAAAGACAAGGAGCACAAATATGGGACTACTGCATAAAACCAGCACTTGGCTGCATTGCCTAATGCCACAAAAATTGGGAAAGCATTTTGGATAAAGAGGATAAACCAGCATTTTTCTTTTAAAGGAACTGTTCACCAGCCACTTCCAAGTGGGAAAGTGGTGCAAAGGAAAGCTAAATTGGGTCAGAGAGCTGACACTTCATCCAGCTGCCTGCTCCTGCCATCCAAGCAAGGTTCTGTCTTCCTGGAGGAACAGAAAGCAAATTTTAACACCTTGAGAGTTCAAAAGCTGTGTTAGAGATTGAACTCTGAGAAGAAATGACAGTAAAATGAAATCATCCATAAGTGGAAGGTATGGGTGCCAATTCTTCAGAGCTCTCTGGTCAAACCTGCATAATTTATGCATCTTGAGGATACTGAACCTGAGCTTCAATATGCCAAGAAAAAGAAGGAAACTTGGCTTCAGTCTATGGGCATAAACACTGCCATGTCTTCATTTCTTGGAAATAAACTTTATAAGCCATGATACTAACAAAAGGAGTTTGTCAAACAGGCTCCACAGTAACTTTATTTTCCAGTTTACAAATATGTGAGAGGTGAACTCAACCCAAATCTGAGAAAATCGTGATGATGGCAAGCAAAACTCTCCAGAGCCTTTGGGAAAAGCAAATGCAGGAAAGTTCAGAGTTAGATTCTGTACATATTTCTGTGTATATATACATGTCAGAGATATAAACACAGACTAAAGGAATTTATTTAATGCCTGGTAAGAGAAGCTCGAGCTTGACTGCATTTCACTATAAAAGTTAAAAAAACTTCCTGGTTGCCATTTCCCCAGAGCAAAGAGGGAAATGCCTCCTGCACATCCTTCAGGTGGTGGACAGTGATTTCCTGGTGCTGGTCACAGCCCAAGAACCTGGATTAGGATTTATCATCCAGTCCAACCATTCCCCAGCACTGCCAAGGCCACCACTGCCCCATGTCCCCAAGTGCCACATCCACAGGGCTTTGAAATCCCTCCAAGGATGGGGATTCCACCTCTGCCCTGTGCAGCTGTGCCAGGCCTGGACATTAGAAAACAATGGCAAAAGAATAAAACTCCTTCAGAGGTGAATGTGGACTCCCTGAGCAGCACTGATCCCAAGCTCAGGTGTCCCTGTGCTGCTGGGAATTGTCTGTCCATGGAAATGCCCAACTTTAACAGCAGAAGTTAGCACTCCATCAGATGCTCCTCACATTTGTATTCATTTTAGCAAATCCAGGATTGGCCACAGACTCCTTACATATTTTATAATTTACCAGAATCTGCTTTAGTCTAAGAGACCTAATTCTTCCACCACATACATCACCCATCCTTCTGGCAGCATAATTTACATCTCAAACCGGAATAATTTTGCATACGCTTCATTTTAGCATTCTGACAACTTAAAAAAAGCTTTAACTCTGCAGAGTAAATTATCACCAACCTTGGAAAAAAAGTCCAGGAAGTTATTAATGCTCTTTTCATGCATAGTTGTCTGTGCAGTTTTGGTGTCTCTCCCCTCTCAGCTTTATGTGGTGATACATTAACAAAAGTGTCACAGGGCATATGAAATTCAAACCAACATCGTGAGGTTTGCAGGAACATTTAACACATGGTTTAAACTTCAGTGTTTTCCCAAGGGAATCATGCAACCTTTGTTTACTCTTGGACTTTCTTCCCTAGACCAGCTCCTAATCTTTCTGTACAAAAAGAACGTGGCTTTTGCTGCTTGGTTCATTCCCTGGACTGACACACTCAGTGCTGGAACAACCTAAAAAAGCTTCAGGAGTTTAAAAATAAAAACCACTGTTAAACAGGGAAAACCTGTGGTCCCGATTTTCTGTCCTTCTGACATCCCCAAAAGAGGGTTTTTATTTAAAATGAGCCCTGAACACATAAATACTGCTGGTTCTCTAAACCTCCAGTGAGGTCTTGTTTATTCCTTGTTAATACTGTGTGAGATGAACACACTGGAAGCACTTAACCAGCAACAGCAACAAACTTCTGCTACATTCAAGCAGAAACAAACCACTCAGCTTGTCAATATACACAAGACAGCAAATCTTCAACATTCTTGAAGGTGTTGGGGTTTGTATCATTTTAAAATAAATCCCACTTCTTCTCCCAGAAAAATAAAATACAGCCTTTATTATTAAACTTATTGTGTGCTTTGTTATTATTTTAATAGTAATTATTCATATCTAAAACACGTAGAAATTAAGTAGATAAAAAATAAATAAATCCATCTTATATTTTTTTCCCCAGTAAGACTCTATGAATATCCACAGGGTGGACAAAATAAATCAGACTAAAACTGCATTTAACAGTAGAATTCAAATTCATGCTGGTATGTTACTCGGTCATACCCAGCACCAGAAAATTCCTGGAAAGATTCCATATTATTTAAGCACAGGAATGAGGAGAGACTCAGCTTTTGGTGGGGCCCTCAGTCCTGCCAGAGTCATTCTTTCAAAAAAATAGGGGTTGTTCAGACTGAAGAAGGGAAGGGTCTGGGGAAATCTTAGAGCCTTTTCCAGTTCCTGCAGGGGCTCCAGGAGAGCTGGAGAGGGACTGGGGACAAGGCCTGGAGGGACAGGACACAGGGAATGGCTCCCAGTGCCAGAGGGCAGGGATGGGTGGGAGATTGGGAATTGGGAATTCCTGGCTGGGCTGGGATTCCCAGAGCAGCTGGGGCTGCCCCTGGATCCTGGAGGTGTCCAAGGCCAGGTTGGAGCAGCCTGGGACATTGTGAGGTGTCCTTGCCATGGCTGGGATGGGATGGGATGGGATGGGATGGGATGGATTTTAAGGCCCCTTCCAACAGCAGGAAGAGAACATCCCGACGGGGAGATTCCCACATCTCCCACATCCCTGCAGTGCCATTTGCATGCAGCTCAAACCCAAGGATGCCCCTCATGAAATAAATTCTGCCCCTGGGTTACCCCCTGTGCCAGACAGAAGGCAGGAGAAAGCCCTTTCCCACAGGCTCCTCCACCCTCTGGAAGCACAGGCTCCCACAGAAGCTGCATGTGTGAAGGA
Source organism: Aegithalos caudatus (assembly GCA_013389925.1). Lineage (NCBI taxonomy): Eukaryota > Metazoa > Chordata > Aves > Passeriformes > Aegithalidae > Aegithalos > Aegithalos caudatus. Next base: position 2,046,256 of record WEIU01010503.1, read on the forward strand.
AAGGGCAAAAAAAGCCTTTCTCAATGCTAGGATTTCCTCCTGATGTAAATTTTCCCCTCCGTGCCTGAGTGCAAGAGAAAGAATTTGCTGCACATCCTTCGGGCGTGAGGTCATGGGCATTGAAATCCCCCTAAAATCCCCCGGAGAAACTTGGGAAAAAAAACCTCTGGCACCTTTGGAAGGTGCAGCACCACCTCTTTATCAGTATTGTGCTGCTTTTTGGGGTGCAGAGGGTAAGGAATTAAGTTTTCCCACTCCCTGAAGTACGTCCTTTAGGAAGATCCCTCTAACCGTGCCCACACAACACACACCCTGCCTTTTTCTAATCCCTTTACTCCTGCCACGGCCAGCTCTCAGATTTCCTCAACGGCTGCAAACTTTTTTAGGGTTTTATAATGGTAATCAGTGATTTTAGAGGGAGTAAATCTCTCCTGGAGCCCATAGCTCTGGATAAAGCATCCCCAGGAATAAGTCAGGGAGAGCGTCAGCAGTGGAGAGCGCTACATTTCATGTGCTGCCACAGAAATGCTTTCTGGCTGAGGTCTAATATTAATCTATTTTGTCCCTGACATCCAGTAAAACTACAGTGTAGCAAATGCTTTTAAAACATACATATTCAATAGCAGATGCAATAAAGTATTCTCGGGACTGTTGGTATGAAGAAGGTTCACACACACACACAAATATCTTTGAAACTCCAGTTAATCAAGGTGTCAAAGTAACTAAAGCAGTTTTACAGATTTTATTGAAAATAAATCACTTTATTATATACTGAAATATATATTATTGTTTCCCCGTGGAGTTTTACTGTCTGCTCGCCTGCATTTTCTTTTATTTTTAAACAGAGTATCTCCTGCCCTCTTTAGTCCAGTTTTTATAACTACATTTAGCAGGAAAGCCAGCATCAAAGCCCATCTCCAGCCTGCCTTCTCCTCCTGCCCTATGCAAATAACCCATTATTAGCCATTTTCGGGCAGAAGTGGCCGAGAGAAAACCAAGGAGGAAATGATTTCAAGGCTCCAGAGCCCCTCTTTTCCTCCCTGCCCAGTTGGTTGTGGGGTGACAGCCCTGGAGGTGGCACTGAACCCCAAAAGATTTACACCTTTGTCTGCTCCTTCCATGCAGGGATGCACAAAAACCTGGCAGATCTCAGCCCAGGGAAGGCTCAGATGAGTGAAAGGAAATATTTGATGAGGCCCTAATGGACATCCTAATTGATATTTATGGACTTCCCAGGGAAACATTTTGTTGAGGTTTTTTTTTGTTGTTTTTTTTTTTTTTAACTCCTATTATTGAGGAGCTGCTTTCTTTCTAAAGATGAGATCTGGCTCAGACCAGTGCATTCCTTTAAAATTCAGTGTAACACGAAGCTCCTGTTAAGTCATCCATTGGCTAATTATTTTTCCCAGCCACACTACACATTTTCTACCAGCTTATTGCTATAAAATAGTCACGTTTCCATAAAGTTATCGCATCTACACAAAAAACTCCTCCATCATCTTTCTTTTTTTTTTTTTTTTTTTCAACATTTCACCCCTAAAGTTAAATGTCTAATACAGTCCATGTATACAAAATAAATGCTTTCAGCATTTTGGACTGCTTTCTAAACTGATAAATTTCTCCCTGATAAATGCAAATTCAGCAGCTCTACTTTTACAATTACTATTTTTAATTTTTTTTCACCCCCAAACCCGGTCTGAAGTGGAAGCGTGGTATCTAAAATGGATTTAGAATATTAAAAAAAAAAAATTGCATCTGTGCTCAGGAATTTTATATATCTATGTATGTTTATGTATTTCTTATTCTACATCAACAAAATTCAATTTCATTTGCTGGTCAAGGGAGTGATGAGGTCTCTCCCTCTCTCCTGGTCCCTCAGCAGGACCAAAAGGGGACACAGGTGACTGAAGAGACCCAAACTTCAGCATCTCAGGTGCTGAATTCAGAGTCACTGGAACTTTTATTCACCCCTGGGCACTTCTAGGTTGTATTTTATCTTTTAACACTGATCTTTACAGTTCTTTATCCATTTAAAGCCCAGTAACTTTTAATAGAAATCTCAAACTCTATGGTTTCTGCAGCAAAAGATTTTATCCTCACCTCTTAACCTTTAAGCCATGAATGTGCCAAGAAATATCAAGAATTATCAGTTTTCCAAATAAGTGTTTCATTGGGGTTGTTATTCATCACCAGGAAGTTCTCAGGCAATTTTGATCACAGGAAAAAGCAAAAAAAAAAAAAAAAAAGTACATGTTTTTAAGTAACATGTACATGGTTTCTTTCCAGCTGATCAGCCCTGATAGCACATCAAATTCAAAGCCTGGTGTCCAGCTATTAAAGGAGAATTTAACAGCAAAACTCTGAGTGTGCCTTCCACACTTTAAAAACTGCCTGTAATCAAAATCTAATTAGTATTCTATTTTCCTAGTGGGAAAACAGAGAGAAATGCACACAGACAGACACGGTGTTAGATATTAAGCCAAAAGATGTCTCCAGAAACCAGCCATTCATCTTGTGCCTTTTTTTTTTCCTCTATCTCTCTCTTCCTTTATCACCAACATCTTGTCTCTTGAAATATAGACATCACTAAATCAAAAACACTTACCTTTTCACATCATTATAGAATTGCTGAGATTAAATAAGAGCTCTGTGCAGCTCCTCAAATCTCAGCTATGTTTTCAAACCACCAGGGAGGGCTAGTTCTTCCTGCTCACACAATTATCAAATTGTTGCCAATCTGAGCGTTCCCTGTATCAATCTCATTATTATTAAGCAGTTGAAATCACCTATGGATCTCATTACCATCACTTGGAAAAAGGTCACAAGGTGACAGCCGCAATTTACTTTAAAATTATCATTGAAATAACCCTTATTTTTTAGAGACTCTTTAAGTTGCTTTATTGTATTTTTCATGGTAAAAAGCAGAATTTAACGACTTTGGGACTTCCCTTAGTTTTGTCTGCTTGTTGTGGGATTTTATTTTATTTATTTTTTGTTTACCTTGGAAGTAACAGGGACATGATCACCCATCCTTTGTTTTCCTGGTGGAACTCCTGAGGTTACTGGGTGGCTCACACTGTTAAAGAAAGGGAGGTCAAATCACTAAAGATGAAGTCCTTTTGAAAAGTTAATTAGTCACTAAAAATGCATGAGCATTAAGAAACAAAAAAAAAAAAAAGGAAAGAAAAGAAAAGAAAAGAAAAGGCGAAATTAGCAGGACTTTCTCTTAGCAACTGCTCAGTTTTCATCATTTCATCTTTTAAAGGTGTCTGTCAGCTTTCCATCTATTAAAAAAAGTCTTAAACAGAAAAAAGAAACAATTTTTTAATATGAATAAAAAGCATGAAATTTGCCTTCCTCATGTTTTCAGAAAAAAAAACTGCCAGAACTTGTTTATAAATTATAAGTAAACACAAAAGAGAACAATCCTTGCTGGCCGTCTCCCACTCACTTTTAAGTGGATCACTCTGCAAAATATTCTGCTCTTGGGTTGATATTTTTAGAGGCAAACATTTTTGCTCAGTAATGTGGAAATAAAATAACTGCAATCACTTCCTTCCTCTGAGAAAATGACACATAACATTTTACATTTAAAATTCAATTGAGAAAGAAACTGTATTTTTTTTTACCCAAAGCCTTGGAGCTGTGCATTCTATTTTTTTTTTCCCCTCTGGCCTGTGCAGGCTTCTGCTGCATTTTGGATCTGAACTTAATAGAAGATGCTGCAGAAAGCAGCAGCTACAAGTAGTGACAAAGACTTATCAAACAAATATGCAAGGGGAGGACAGAGGAGATGAACAAAACAACATTCACAAGTTCAGAATATGATTGCTCTGGATGGCTGCTGACTGCCAGAGATTTTCATTCCTGTCTCTCATTAATTCCTCTTACTCCTGAAGTGGTATCAAGTGGGAATTCCTTTTAAAACTGCCTATAAGATCACTCATTTTTAGGCACAAATCTGCTGTTCAAATCAGTCACATAAACACCAAAATGATCCTCACTAAGGTTTGCAGTTGTTGACATTTTTAACAGCATTTAAGGAGCGTTTTGCACATCTCCACTTTTTTAGTAAGAAAGGGAAGGTGCAGATTTTTAAGCAGATATTGCAATCTCTGCTCTTATCTGAAGTATTACCTCAGTACCTACACCCTCTAATGACTCCACACCTTCTTGCCTGAAACAGCTCTGACCAAAATACAAACCCCACAAATAATGGCACGAAACAATGGATTTTACCTGTTCCAAAAATAAATTCACCCAAAATGTGAAATGTCTCCGTCCAGACACAAACATTTCATTAACAAACCCCTTGTATCTCCCTGTATTTATAACTACTCACACAAACTCCACACAACAGCTCGTAAATGTGGGTCTTGTAATACAAACAGCCATCAATACACAACACACACAGGCTAAAAATGTATGGATATTAATATTGGTAATAGAAATCAGCTTTGTCTTCCAAAGGCGTCCTTTGTAGCTTTCCTGCCTTTTAAATTCAGCTGTTCTTGAGCACAGTTTGTCTTTGAAATATGTCAGGATAATGCATTATTGAAGTACTGTACTGAGACTGTACATAAAATCAGTCACGTTCAACAAATTTCCATTTTACTTGGTTTTTTGTTGGTTTTTTTCATAATTATTCCTCACTTCTATCATGGCCCCATCCTCAAGAGCACTCTAGTTATGACACTAAAATTAACCACATGCTACAGGTTATGTCTCCCAGGGACTTGCCATCAAGAGAAGCGGAAGGTAAAGGAAGAAAGCAAAATAAAATATATTTTTCTATCACTCCTGTGAATAATAAATGAACCAGGTTGCAAAATTAAGCACCAGACAGATGAGCTGGATTTGGAAAAAAACTCTGTTAATTGACCAGATGCATCAGAAGGGTTTATCTCTCAACGTAGGGATGTTGAAAGCTGCGGGGAACGGCAAAACCAGGGTTTAAAACCTGTCTTAAAACTTCTGGCATGAACTGGCAATGCTTGGTGCAAGAAAGAGTTAAGTCTAACAAGCAGAAAAAAAAGAAATTAACTAAAGTAAGGCCCTTGTGATACAATGACACTTGCTCTATGCTCTTACAGAGAAAAACACGATGATAAAACACCACAAAGAGGAGTGTTATGAATTTTATTAATGACTAGAAGACAGTGTGCAAAACATCAAAGGTCTGTGGAAAAGATTAATGACCCCGTGTGAGACTGTTTAATTACCTCCAGCTAATTAGATTCTTGACCAAATTTTTAATATCTGCATTCCTTCTAAAGCCTAATTGAGATTCCACATTATTTATCAATCTTTCAAAAAGCCCTTAGTGCGCTGCTTTTTTTTTTAGGGTTTTTTTTTTTTTTTTTTCCCTTTGCACTTTGACTCCATTTATGGTCAATTATTAAATAAATAGCAAAGTAAAGCGTTCTCTCCAAACTGTGTATGTGGAACACTTTCTGCCTGTTTATTTTGACTGCGAGCCTATCACCGGCATCTTTTATACATAACGAAGCACTGGGAGAAATAAACTGACCGGCTTCACTGTAAACAGCAGGGATAATATTTTGGTTATCTGGGCCTTGCTCAGGAACTCCTCATGTGGTTTCTGTAAATCAGGATTTGGTGCTGGAAGTTAATCCTGACTCCCTCCTTAGGCCGGGTCCGGGCGCCAGCGTTATCGCGCAAAGAGGAGAGACCCGCCCTTGCTGCTGGATTGTTCTCCCCCCTACAAACCACCTGTCCTACAAACCAGCCCTGTGAAATGATTTGCATTTTATAAGGAGATTTGTGTCAGAAGGCAAGGGGCACCTGCAATGATTATTCATTTTTTAAAATATTTTTTTATTTTTTTATTTCGGTTTTCCCGCTATCCCCGTTAGCGGCCGCTGTCTGTGTCACACGTGAAAACTGACCTTGGTTTGGGGACTGCCTTGACCTTGCTCTAAGGTTTTCCACAAAACTTTTACCAATTCATTCTGGAATGTTGGAAAAGGGAAAATGCCAGGCATTTCAAGGTCTGTGATGGAGAACATAATTTTGTGTGACTTTGGATAATAAAACACTTCCCAGCTCTGTGGAAGCAGAGAATCTCTGCTCTATTCCTTTGCTTTAGCTATAAACCCAAGTGTCTGACTTGAAACCATTTGCCTCGAAAATATTCTTGCACATTTTATTATAAATTAGAAAAACAAAGGGTGCACACGCAAAATGATGTCTTTATATTGCATGTATAAAGCAAAACACTTTGGGAAAATTTCTTTGTCATTTCATATAGATTTTCTTTTTCCAAATTATCCACTAGAGTTCAGCTCATAAAAATCATACCCCATATACAGAAATATAAGGGATAGATTAAAAGAAATATATGTATTCTCTGTTAAATTCTGCATGTTTTCTGTTATTTGTATGAAACATTGCTGCTAGCACAGCTATTAAAATACAGAGGATTTTCTCCTCTGATGTAGACATGAGTGTCTGTATGTACAGACACTGAAGAATTCTACAACATTTTAATGTATGCAACTCTAATAAATGAAGAGGGAACAGGGTGTGGAGGGAGGGAATCGCATTTTTCATTCTCACGTTTGCAACAAGCCCTGTCCAATGGCATACAAACATCCAGGAGTTATCACAAAAACAGATCATTTAATAATATAAAAAAGTGTATGTCAAAATGGCAAAGAATGCAAATCAATACAAAAGGATAACAAACCAGGCATGGAAGAGACACGTAATAAATTATATTTAATTTCTTGGGAGTGACGAAATAATCTGGTTACACACTAAATCACTCACAGGAATTCTGCAGGAATAAACTTATTTGGGATGCAGTAGTCAAAGACACTTGATCTCTCTGATGCAATAAAAAGCTTAAAGTGCCCTGAAATCTGTGTATCCAGGTATTTATTGTGTGCTCCAGTTGGTAGAGGACTGCTTCAAACCCATTAAACACTTTATCCTTATAGGTATGGATATTAATAATATAATTTGGTTTGTATCAGTGCACAATAAATGAGGGTCATGCTTTTACATTTGTTACTTGTTAAAGAAAGAATTAGGAAAAAAAATATGGCCCTGTTAAACAGAGAACCCACTTTTTGCAAAACAGAGGGTTTTGCAAAAAGTTTTGACATTTTCCCATGGAAAAAGAGCTGAGATTTCCTGTCTCACCCTTCAGACCACCCTTATTTCTCTCAGCAGGCTGAGCAGGGTCAGTGTTTCTCTCTCCCAGCCTGCAGCCACTGTCTGAGGGATTCTTTTTGTGTCTTTTACATCTGACCCACAGCTCCAGCCCCAAATGCCTGACAGGTGACGGATGCTCCTGTGTTTTGGCAGGACCATGATGGATATTGGTACTGAAGCAACTGATCTGGACAGACAAAGTGGTGATGGGATTAATTCAAATGGCAATTCAGGCCCAGTTTAACCAAATACTGCGTGTATCTGCTTTAAACCAAGCATTTGATATGGATTTAGAACCTTCATCAAGCCTGGGATGAAGCCTCCTTTAGTCCATGGGGGCATCCCCTGCCCTGCTGCCCACCAGGAATCCTCCAGCCCCAGAGATTTCCCTCCTCCCCCCTGCCACAACACAGGCTGCTTCAGGGACCATTAAACAAACCACAGCACACTCAGGCAAACTGAGCAGTTCTGTATGGAATCATGGAATCACAGAACCATTAAGTTTGGAAAAACCCTCTAAGATCATCAAATCCAACTGTTAACACAACCCTGCCAAATCCTCCACTAACCCATGCCCCCCAAGCTCCATCTCTCCACAGTTTTTAACATTCAAATCTCCACTTATTCATTTATTTCCAACTGTATGGATGCTGCTGATGGTACAAGAATAATTTCAAAACAAATGAACGAACAAAACAAAACCCCACACCCACAAATCAAACAGCAAACCAAAAGCTTACTCCAACTTGACCCAGCACAGAAAACATCTGTGCTGAGGAAGAAAACTCAGGGATTGGTGCAGCATCCAGAAAAGGTAGTGTGAGGCTAAGGGAGGGCATGAGGCTGCAGGAGCATTAGAAGAGAATTTATTAGCCCAGTTCTGCCCCCATGGCCTTTGAGAGACTCAATAACGAGTTTGTCTACTCTGCTCTTCCTCCTAGGAAAGACAGACAGATACCTCCACTGCTGATCCAAAATCTGTACTCCCTGGAAGGGACACCCGGCCCAGAATTCTGCTCAGAGCTGAATTCCTTCATTTTTCTGTAATATTCACTCTCAATATTCTCATCTGAGATTTTTCATTCCATCTCGCACTGGATATTTAAAGTAACAGAACAATGGAAGCTGAGTAATTATACTGGAAGAACAGAGTGAGACAAATTTCATTGTTTGGATTTTTGTTTTGAGGAATTGTAAATAATCTGTTTTGTCCTACTCTGCTGAATTAGTGTTTGCCTTTACGCCAATATGTTCTCCTATATCTGGAACTCCTGTACAATTTTACATCTTTCCACACCGAGCCTGCCCAAAACCAAGATCACTTCTAACTTAAAGTGCTCCTAAAAATTTGAAGTGCTCTATTAATTTTAAATTGCTCTACATCATGTCTGCTTAGAATCCCAACTGCCTTTTCACAGAAAAAAAAAAAAAAAATTAAAATATAAAACGCACATCTGCAACATAACAGCTACCCAGCTTTTTTTTTAAGTTTTATTTTAAACGTCAGCTTTCTCTCTTTTTCCTTTATCTTTGAAAGAAAAAAACAGCTCTCTCAGAGAAAAATAATAGAACGACTCATCACACGTTTTTATTGTGAGCCTCCCTCTATTGAAAACCTTTTAGGTTTGTCACAGGACTAAATATATTTTATGTCTACCAATTGGTAGCACATAGTCCAGCCCATTAACCCTCTTGACCTCAATAAATTATGATTTCCTGGCAGGAGCAGTATCCCTGGAAGATTGACACCTCCCCAAACGCGCTCCGAGGGTTAACAACCCTCCCCAGGATTTTTACAAGACGCCTCCTGATCCGAGACTTCAGTCTCAGGCAGCCCTTTGGAAAAATGTCCTCAAAGCCTTTGGTGTTTTCAGAGCCCTGACTTATATCCTCAGCGAGGGGAAGAAATGGCCTGGTTTCCAGCTGAGCCCATCACGTTATCCGTGGAACAACAAAGCCCCGGTGCTCCAGCGGCACGGCTTCCCCGCGGCGCACCTTCGGCAAGCGCGCCTCGGCCCCGCTGCGAGGTCACCCACGTGTCCCCCCTGCTTCCCTTTGCTCACACCAGCCTTCCACGGAGCAATCCTCTCACCTGACCCTCAGGGGTCTGTGCAATCCCGTCCTGGATGTCTCCCACCACCTCTGCCTTCCCTTTGATGTTTGCGAATGGATGTTGTCAAAAGGAACTTGTTGAGCGAAAAGACGAAGGAACTCTTTGGGAAGTTAGGGCTGGCTCAATATAAAACTGGACTTTACTCAGGGTAGTGGTGGACATTGGTGGCCAGGCTGATTTTTAGGGCAGATTTTTAACCTCTCATTTCCTATGCTTGCATGGCAACTCCAGAACTAACAAGTGGATTCACTGTCAAAGTCATTTTCCTTGTGCCTCTGTATCTGAAGTACTTTATATTAATCTATCAAAAGGTCACTGCTCCTTTAGCGAGTGACCATAAATATACACAAATACAAAAACCCTGCTCTGAGCATGCCATGGATCAAGCTCCTCCAGATCCATATATATTTGCTACTTTGCCATGGAGATATAAAACCAGCTGAGTGATGGGATGAAGCAATAACCCTTCCCGGCCACGGTGCTTTATCTTGGGAGTAGCCTGGGAGGAGCTGATTATTTACACACAGTCCATCACAGCAAGCTGCTCCTGGGATATTTTCCAAGCAACAGATTCACAGAAAGTTTCTTGACTTTAAATTAGAGCTGGATCTCTAGGTGCCCTCTGCTCTTCAGAGCATCTCTGCTACCAGGGCAGCTGGGCTCCTCCTGGGGACATGGGTTTTTGTTGGGAGGGGCAGCTCCTCTGTCATCCAAGATTAGATGGTACATTCCCAGCTAACCAAGGAGGCACCTGCCTGCCTTGACCAAATTCCAGTTTCTTTTCTGAAATAATCCCAACTGCAACCTCGTGAATCTCTGTAGGAGAGCAGCAGCAGTTACTGACACAAACAAGGCTCCCACCTGGAAAATGGATGTGATTCTTTCTTTGGTGATATCTTTCATCCATTGAAAGAAGTTCCTTTTTGCATTATCACAATGTAACTGGTATTAGTGAATGCTGATTCCTATATTGCCTGTGAATCCATACAAATTCCCAGTGGGGTTGTGGCTCCTGAAGATTTCTTGGGTGCTCATTTTTCCTTGGGGACAACAATATCAGGTGAAACTTTTCCAGTCATTAACCAGAAACACGAATCTAAGGGTACATAAATGCTTGTTTGCTCTGCTTAAAAGACAATTTCTGGCAAAGGCATTGATGTATTTGTCTCAAATAAGATTAAAAATTCATTATTCACTGGGTCAAAACTTCCCATCAAGGTAGAGGCAGCAGCTTTTTTTATGGAACGTAACATCTCATAAAAAAAGGAGAGGAATTGGGTGAGCTTGAGGGTCCCTTCCAACCCAAACCATTCTGGGATTCTGTGGTGATCCTATGAAACAGCAATTAGACCAGAAACACTGCAAAAAAAATCAATAAAAACAAAACTAAAGGGTGATC
>WEIU01010503.1:2057017-2067915 GCA_013389925.1 Aegithalos caudatus
CAAAACTAAAGGGTGATCTCAGCCATCCCTGCTGCCCACAAGGGGGGAGCTCCTCTCTGCAGCTCTGAGCTGCCTTTCTGCAGGACAAAAAATTGCTCCTACCTGGCAGCATGACTGAAACCTCCTGTGTAACTTCTAGTAATAACTATAACAACATTGAATATTCCTTCTCTCTTACCTCTCACAGGAGCTATTATGGGGAAATTATATTTTGGGAATATTATGGGAAAGCAGTAGGACCAATGCATGAATCCACTTTAGCTGTAAAGCCTCCATCACTACTGGATTTTTTCCACTCTGAAGCTCTGTATCAGGAAAAAATGAAGTCACATTTCCCCTTTACCTGACTGCAAGATATTTAAAATAAAGTGGCTACAGCTGCCATAACAAACCACCCATCTCTATCCCATCTCCTGGGACAGGTTTCTGCCACTTGAATGTTCTCAGAATTCCAAGTTCCCTGGACAAGCCTTTGGTTCAATAAAATACTTGCTGGATGCAAAACCTGTGGTTATATTGGGTTTTGTTAAGCAGTTTCCTAATAAAGGGCAATGCATGTTGAGCCCTCACACTAACTCAGATGTGACACAAATAATACAGTAGATAATTACAGTGCCCTTTTGCTCACCTCAAATTTAAACAAAGGTTAAGCTGCCCTTTAGAAAAGTAAATATTTTCTGTGGTCAAATAAGTGTAGACACCTTTAGAAACAAGGATATATTGCCAAACTAAACTGAATGGAAGACGGTTACAATAGAATAATTTCAAAATATAAAGGATGCAGAGCTGCTCAGCAGAAGCAGCAGCCAGACATCCTGGCATCATGGACAATCCCTTACCTTACAAAATTCCCAGGCTGGTCTCCATATGTTTTCCAAGAACTGTTGCTTGAAATTTCTGTCTGGTCACAGCAGATAGGAGAGAGAAATATTAAAAATAAGAAAGTGCATAATCTCCTTGCCCCCTTAAGTCTGGTAAACAATTTATATCAAATTTCATACAACAGAACAAATCCGTGGACCTTTAAGTAATTAAGAAACAGACACTGAGGCTTAAAAAATAAACTTCAGGGGAAATCTCCCATAGTGGCCAGGAAATGGCTGGTAGGTTTTATTTAGTTCTCATAGCCCAAGGTTTAGCTGTGAGGGAGATAAGAGCCAGGTGTGTTTTACACATCTAATTTGTTTAGTCTGAAGCTCATTCAAACAGCTCTTTTCATCTCTGAGCTTGTACCCAACTTCTCAAATCTCAGCCTGGGGTGAACGGGTGTCAGATACAGTCAGGGACCCTAAAGGAGAGGGATCACCTCTGGGGGGTAGGAATTGCCAATTATCTCTGGTGTGGCTGGTTTTGGGGGGCTGGAGGGTGCTCAGGCACCCTTCTGGTGGCTGTGTTGAGATGGACTCACCCAGGGGGAAAAGACCTCCAGGACATCCAGTGCAACCTTTGGCTGATCATCACCAATTTCACTAAACCAAAAAATCCCCCATCTACTCGTGTTTTGGACATTTTCAGGGATGGTGGCTCCATCAGATGGTCCAGATGAACAGCAAGAAAAGCCAGTGCTGCCCAATGGATCCTCTCATACTAAAGGTAAAACCACCCTGAAGGTCACTTCCAAGGATTTAGGCCCAAATAACCTCTCTCTGCTGAACAGCCCAGTGAAAAGCTGATAAATTCCTAAATATATCTGATTTTCTATTTTGAGATAAGCAAGCCACGAGTCCCCTTTTGGATGGAGAAGGCAGCTGAGTGTGTGTGAGAAGCTGGGGGCTGCAGAAACCTCTGCTGAGAGGAGATTCATCCTCCAGGGATGCAAGGGATGTGGATCCATGGCTGCAGATCTGAAGCCAGATTTCACTTTGGCATGGGAAGATAGAGGCCCTGTAAAGCAGACAAAGACATTAAAAACTTTGGTTCTTAATATTTTGACCTTCAACCACCTCTGGCAATAAGGGAATTGCAAGATATTTGGTCAAGAATCACTTTAGAAATAAAAAGCAGGGTGTTAATTTGTGGCAGTAACATTCACAATGCTCCAGGACATGGAAAACCAGTGGAAAACAGGTAAAATATCCATTATTACCACTGCAGTGTTGACTAACCTGACTCCCAGGCTCTGCTTGAGTCTCCCAAGCCCATTGGTATAAGCCACATCCAACTTCAACTGTACTTGCATTTTTGACAAGCATTAATCGTGCCCTTCTCTGCTTGATCCACTAAATAAAACAAAATAGTCAATGAATTTACACCCTGTTACTTATTCATGAACAAGTTGTGCCCCTGAATTTTAACATGCTATGCCTTAAACCATCAGCTGTATATCTGCTTTATGTGATGCTCCTACATAAGCTGGCAGTCCATCAATTTAGTGTCCATACATTTCTCTGAAAGCTATATTATAATTAGAGCTTAGGTTAATACTACTCCGTAACCATAAAGCAGACGTAAAATAATTATAACTCATTTAGTGAAATTAGAAAAAGAGCAATTATTAGGCTCCCATTGTGAGGCTTTGCTGTGAGGGACAGATAATCTATCTGCAAGATGTACTTTAAGAACACCATTTTGAAAGAAATAAAGTAGATAAATTACTGTTTTGTTTGGGTTTAAGAAAACTTAGGCCCATAAATACAAGTTCAACAAACATAAAGGATGTGTGCAAGGGAAGTGAAAGTTCTACTGCAAGAAGAGAGATTAAAGTATTTAGATGAAGCTTTCCTGACAAGGCCTCTCAGGATGCTGGGAAGCTTGATCTGTTAAGATTTGGAAGGCATTAAATAGCACAGGGATGTGGACAAAGGCCTATAAACTTCCAGCTAAACATGAGGATGTGCAGGGCTGGAGCAGGAGGGAGTGGGATCAGCAGTGCTGACGTGAGCCTCAGCACACTGGGAGTGCAGCATTTCACAGAAATCCCAGGATGGTTTGGGTTGGAAAGGAACTTAAAGCCCATCTCATTCCTGCCGTGGGCAGGGACACCTTCCACTAGACAAGGCTTCTCCAACTGGCCTGGGACAATTCCAGGGATTTCTGATGACTTTAATTAGGATTTATGTATCAGGATTTCTCATTCTCCAAGCTCCTGGTAGGTTGAGATATCCATTTTTATGGGAATAAATCACTTTTTGCTGGGGAACACATCTTCCAGGCTGAAATAGAGTTTAGGACTGTATTGAGCCAGCAATTTGTTCACTTTTACCTTCTCTGATAGGAGACTTAGATAGCAAAATTTCTGATGAATCAGCAACTAAAATGATGCCTTTTCCTCACACACTCTTGTCCAACTGCTGCTCACACAGAAGGAAAATCCCCAATATTGTTATTTCCAAGCCTTAAAGGATAGAACCTGTAGATAAGAGGGATTTTTTCCCCTCCCCTCCCATTGCAGGATCTTTGCACATCTTAACTGTGACTTAGATCTTTGGCCCTATGGGTTTTTTCTTTTTTGTACACTTCTACTAACAGAAAACCACATCTTAAACTGGAAGAGATTAAGTTTAGATTTGATATTGGGAAGAAATTCTTCTCTGTGAGGGTGCTAAGGCCCTGGCAGAAGTTTCTCAGAGAAGCTGTGGCTGCCCCTGGATCCCTGGAAGTGTCCAAGGCCAGCTTGGACAGGGTTTGGAGCAACCAAGGCAGGGGGTGGAACTGGATGAGTTTTAATTTTCCTCCCAACCAAATCATTCCAGGATTCTGCTATTGATCAATCTATTTCATTTGTAAGGAAGTTTGACTTTGTCCACCTCCAAAGTGCTCTATAAAAGCCAAATGATCCCTTGAGGATTCCCACAAGAAGAAGAAGAGGATCTGAATAAAAATCCTGCTCATGGTACTCAGAGCCCAACCCAAAAACCAGGGTGAGACCCAATCACAGGGAAATCAATGGGTTCATGAAATGTGTAAAACAAATTTTGGTGGCAGAGCTAAACACAGCAGAGCACAGAGAGGCTGCTGCTAACTGCTAACACTAAAAACCACAATGAATTAAACACCAAATGGCTTTAAAGTGCCTGTAATTTATTCAAAGCATCTCTACACTGATATTTCTCATTTCTTTTGGGGTCAGTGCATTTATGATTCTTTTTTTTTTTTTTTGTCTTATCTCTCTGCAGTCGAGAGAGACAGAAGGAAGCCTCTACTATCAGGCTGATCTCAAAAGCTGGAGGTAAAAACATCAAATGTCACACAATATGGCAAAAATATATCAAACTCTATGAAATTCTTTGTTTCTTCAGCATAATTTCTTTGGAATGCTTTTGAACTCTCAAAGAATCCTATCAATTCCTCCCTGCTTAAATTCATGGCAACGTGAGAAATCAATCAGCTATCAAGCTATTTTGTATAATGGGGAAGAAAAAAAGGGGGGAAAAGCACATACAAAACACTGATATATTTTTAAATCTTTGTGTTATTTCCATGATTGCTATGTCCAAGCAAAACCTTGTTTATTGGTTTGTGTTGTAACACAATTTCTCATTAAATGAACCCTTGGAAACAGAAGTGTGGTGAGGGAAATTCAACACTCCCAACGTTTGTAAAAGTTATGCAGGGCTTCCTGTTTAAAGAGAGGGAATGTGCTGCAGGAACTGTAGGAATGGGGGAACGACCCCACTTCATCACTAATTTTACTTTCCAAGTGACTGGAAAATTCTCCAAAGCTTCCTGTTAAACAACACAAAAGACAAGTTCACAGACCTGGTACCTCTGACAGTTGTGAAAGACAGGAAAAAAAAAATGAATGACATTCTCCAGAGGATATTTTTCTGTCACTTAAGCAGTTTACATATTTCTCTATTTTTACTGTATTTTTCTTCTTCTGATCACCAGGGATCGTATGTGAGTTTAGGGTCATTAGGGCTCTGTCTAGTGCCAGACAGATTCTGCTGCAGTCAGATTTTTATGATGACAGCATGAAATTTTTGGAATGCACTGGTGAGTTGTGGGACTATTGTTAGACTGTCATTAAAAAGGGGAAAAAAAATAAATATATCTTGGGCTTTCTTGTACTACAAGCAAGCCTTTGGCTTTAAATTTTGCAAAATACTGATGATTTCTTGAAAGAGATTTAAAAAGTAGCAAGTTTAATAGCTAGTATTCAAAAAAAATATTGAACTGATTATTTCCATCAAGAGCGAGAGAATATATTTTTTTTTCAGGGTTACGAGACAGAGAACAAGAGTTGGGAAAACAAAATATTTTTTAAAAGCTAATGAAGAATTTGACATTTTTATTTAATTATTTCTTTCCTTCCTTTGCAGTGTTTCAATCTGTTCTCCCCATCCTTGGGGGAACACTGCTTGAACCTGCATTTGTGAATTATAAGCTCTCTGTACTGTACATAGCAGTTGTTAAGGATCAACTGATTAACCATTTTATCAAAGATTTAGGGGACTCATTCCAATTTTTACAACTCCGTGTGGTTTTTAAATATTGTAATGTTTTCAACCAATATGTTTTCCATCTCCCAGCTGTAAAACAATACCTATTGGCTTGGGGGGGATGGAATTTATTTTTGTACAGTTTTGGTATAATACAATTTTTTTGCATCCTGCTAAGAGCATCTTCTGGGAAAGAGTAAAAAAAGCCTCAAGATGAAATATTGTTCTGCTCACTCCTCGCTCATTCACTTGGGCCACTGAAATATTATGGTCCAAACATTTGTTATCACACTGAATTACCTAGGGACGGACAGAAATTCACAAATTCACCTGTTTTCTTGGCTTAGCAAACCCTTTAAATTCTCTCATATATTTAATATCCTGTGTATTTTTAAACTGAGAAATAGAGGGCTCACACAAAACATGTCAAACTCAAAAGATGTGTCTGTGTGGGCACTTAAAACTTGGGGAAGGAGACAGAAGGAAAGAAATAATTAAATAAAAATGTCAAATTCTTCATTGGCTTTTTAAAAATATTTTGTTTTCCCATCTCTTGTTCTCTGTCTCTTAACCCTGAAAAAAAAAAATAATCTCTCACTTTTGAAGGAAATAATCAGTTCAATATTTTTTTGAATACTAGTTTTATTGAACTGTGGTTTGTATGGAGGCTCTAAGGACAAGGCATGGCTGGAATTTGTGCCCCTCTGCAGCTTTTCTCAGTATTTTCTCTTTTGGTTTTCTCTTTATTTAGTTGAAACCAAAACAAAAGGTACAAATTGACCCAAAGAACTGGTAAGTAAATTTAACACAGATGTATTGCCTTGAGGTGATGCTCTGGGCACCTCAGCTTTTGTTTTCCAACGGCCCTAAAAGAAAATTCCTTCCTTCAGGAAGCTCAGATGTGCTTTCCTGAGCACCTGAATTTCTAAGGGTTGGCTTGGAGTGGCAAATTTTGGATTTTTCCTCTTTCAGCTGATGTCAGTGTAAACATGAAAGGCTTTATCCCATCCTGCTCCTACCATGGCTTCAGCTGTACAAAGAATTTACAGAATTGCCTGTTTATCACCACCACCATCACTGATAATGCTGTAATATTGTGATCATGTTATCACAACATAGCAGTTAATACAATAAGAACATAATGATTGTAATTATAATTTCAGCTAATGTTATTTAGTGTAATATAACAACGCTCTAACAAGTATAATAACAAAAATAATACTTAAAGTCCTGTGCAGGAACAAACATGCTGCTTGGGCTAATGTACAGTGTACACTTAACTGTTGATTCCACAATAAAATCTAAATACCATCAAAGAGCACCAATTTGCATCACAGGAACTAACCAGGCAGGACAAATTTAAATTGGTTTATCCTGCACTCTTTGTGAGTTGAGCTAAATTCATGTTTACCACAGATGAGGGTTGTGGGCACACATTCAGAGCCATCAGTGCCCAGATAACCCAGACTGGAGCTCTAAATTAGGAGGGGATTTCTACATGGCCTGAGAGACCCTTCTCAATTAGCACTGGAGCATCCTCATTTCACTGTAAACACAAAACTGAGACATCATCCAAGACACAGTCACTAATAAAGGCATGGTCAAAGGAGTGCTCAGACCTGGGATTGTGTGATCCCACCCCTCTGGATATTGCCTGGAGTTCTGAGCCTCCAGCTGAATTCAGCTCCTGCCCTGCTCCTCAGCAGAGAATCCCCCCAGGAATATTCCCAAACTGGGGACATCCAGGATGCAGGAGAGCCATGTTCAGACCCACACCTGAACCACAGCCAGGCCTCCTCCTGCAATTTTTAGTGTAACTCACTCTGCCTCACCTGCTCCAGCTGGAACCTGAAAATTCTTCCAGAAAAAAAACTCCTTTAAAAATGGTATTAATTGATATTTTAAGTCCTGACTAAAAGCCTTTGCACAAATAATGTCCCATAAACACTACAAAGCACTTCCTAGGAAGACAATGGGAATTTTACAATTATTGTATTTGTAAGAGCTTGGATCTGAAATGTGCTGGAACTTGGGCTTCCAAGCCCCTCACTTTGAGATTTTGAGATTTTCCCTTTTCCTCTGTATTAAATAATGACAATTGTTTCCTAATATCATTTTTCTCCAAGGGGAGGTGGGAGGTTTCCTGCAGGTTGTAATCCAGAGGGCAGCACAGAGGAAAAAAGAATATTAAATCATGCAGAGCTGCAAATAAAAAGGGCAAGAGTATCTAAATAAAATAGTTTATTAATAACTGTGAATCTTATAGGATCTGTGTCAAACCTTTCATGCCAGGATCTCTTCATTCTTCCTGTGATACTCTGCAACTTCTTATTCCCACAGTGCTTCTCCCAGCCCTCATCATCCTAAATATAGAAAGTGTATAAATCCTAAATATAGAAACACAAATTGCACAATCTATGCATTTTAAATTTTTTTAGTTGAAACTGTAATGATATTTTTTTCAAAGCACCAAAATCTGCTTTCCTGTGAAAAAGCTTTTCAAATGAAATTTTCTTTTTGCAACAAATTTCTTTTGCCTGTAATATCCTAAAGGGTTCATGGCACAGTAGTTTTGGCTGTTGTGCTCTTCCTAACATTGTTACATTGACAGGGATTCCACAATATTTTAATTATTTGACTACTGCAGGTTTAAAAAAAAAAAGTAACCCAAGATTCTAAAATGAAAGAACATGAAAATTTCAATTTTATTTCTAGTTATTCTTGACTTTATCTGGAAGTCTTGGACCAATCCTTACCTTTTAGACGTTTCACATGGATCCCATCTCTTTTTATGTGACTCTTGATGCCCACTGATGTTTTATGCATAATGATGCTGAAGTTTAATTGAGCTGTAAGCTTCAGTTTAATTATGAGCCTTCGTGATACCTTCAGCACTTTTTCTTCTCTGATTACTGTAACTGGTTGTCTCCAACCCCTTTAAAATCCTTAATCTATTAAACCACTTGTAGACAAGTCATTTTTAGGAGAAAATCTAATTACTCTGTTGCAATTATCTTAATGCATTCTCGGTATTTAGAGGGAAAAAAAAAATAATAACCTGAGTGAAATGCACTTTGTGGACTATTCCAAACATTCCCATTTAATGATCTGAGTCACACTGCATGTCTCCTGTGCTTAAAGTGAATTTATGTGGAGAGAGTGACACTCCAAGTCTTCATCTCCTTGGTTAAATTTCTGATCATTAAAATTTCCCACAGATTTTAGAGATATTACCATCAGACTTGGTCAGAAGTTCTACTTCTTTCCCTGCATGAAATTCTCTTTATTTCAGTTTCAGAGCCAAAAACCAGAGATAAAAATTGAAAAAAAAAAAAAATTTACATGTGCTTACATGTATTTTATAAAAAGCCATCCTTGAACCTTTCAATAGATCAGCATTGCCAAAAATCTGATGGGTTTTCATGGAGTCAAAATGAAGAAAATTAAAATGATCCATATGTGAACAAGAACATGTTTGTACTCATGTTTACAGCTTTTATAAACCCAGATTATCTCAAAATAATGATATTTGATCCAGTCAGCTCTTTCAAGTATAAATTCTTTCGGTTATTTCTATACTTATAATTTTATATGTTACATGTAGAGCCCCTTTCTACTCACTATAATAATTAGTACTCATATAAAATATGTTTCCTCACAGTTTTGAACAGGAACCTGGGTGTTGTTTGTCTATCCAACACTGAGAAGTGTTAATTCGTAAGAAGTGTTTATACTTTTAAGTCAATATTTAGTCAATTTTGATCAATCTATAAAAAATGAGCATTTTACAATAAAATTCTTACCAAAAAAAAGGAAAAATAGCATAAATAGAAAGCACATAAAAAGAATAATATAAATAGAAACTTATGTCCTTTTACATCCAAATCTAATAGACTGTTCCTGACCCTGAGATTCCTGCTCAGCTGAAATATTTTAAAATACTTCCCGAGACTTTAAAAATTAATCTCAAAATTAGCCACCACGTTTTATTCAAAACCCAAAAGAATAGACTACAAATATAAATGTATTAACTATATAACTCATAATTAAAATCTAAAATAGAAAGGAATTCACACTAAAAACCAAAACACACCAGCCTAACAAACGTGTGTGAGAGAGGAGGGAGCTGTACATTGCTTCTGTTCAGTCAGAGCTGAAAACCAAATAAAATCTAAGCTCCCTGTATTTCAATGCCTTAATGCTGTTTGTGTTAAAAATGCCCTGTCATTTACACTGGCATATGCATTGTGAGCGTGGAAAGATAAAAATAAATTCATTTTGGAAATTAGGAGGGCAGGGTCCAGCATTAATGCTGACTTGTCTCTCTCTCCGCTCCCAATTTCTTCACTTCTTGTACAAGCACAGCCTTAATGTTACATGGGATGCACGCATGGAATTGGACTTTATTTAGGATATTCCTGCCCTCTTCAGGATTTGTCACTTGTTCCTTAATTTATGAACTTGTTTTCTGCAACAGGGATCTTGATGGGGGTTTTTTTTTCCTCATTTCTTCACCCGATGACCACATAATTATCTGCCTGATCGGTTAAATTCCTGAATTTGGGACAAAATAAATTTCTTGCCTATAAATGAGCATATCAAGTACAAGGAACACATCAATTCCAAATCAGCAATTTGTCTTCTTGCATTACAGGCTGCTTTCTCCAAAGGCACCATGTTACATTTTGCACTTCACCAAGTGCAAGAGAGAGCTTGAAGTTCTGGGGGTTGCTGAAACATCCTGCTCTCCCTCAAATCCTGCAGGATTTGCTGGAACAATCCTCAGGGAGGACAACTGGGCTTGCCTAAGGAAATACAGAATACAGAAGTTTACAGCTGATCAGCAAGTCCTGATTAGGGTTTGTTCTTTATTGTTAAAAAGGGCTGAGAGATTTCTTTGTCTCTTTATGTTTCTGTTTTCCTTTTCAATTTCCCCCTTTATTCTTCCTTTTTCTTCCTTTTTCATTTTTCTCCATTTTCATTGTCACTGAAGCTCTCTGCAATCTCAACACTGTCATTCAAACTACTGGCCAAACATCTCCAGAGATTGTTCACATGCTCATAAGGAACATAATTTAAATCTATAAAATTCTTCTTGACCAGTGGTCTCATACCTCAATCACAGTGTTTGATAGACAAACAACACCCAGGTTCCTGTTCAAAACTGTGAGGAAACATATTTTATATGAGTACTAATTATTATAGTGAGTAGAAAGGGGCTCTACATGTAACATATAAAATTATAAGTATAGAAATAACCGAAAGAATTTATACTTGAAAGAGCTGACTGGATCAAATATCATTATTTTGAGATAATCTGGGTTTATAAAAGCTGTAAACATGAGTACAAACATGTTCTTGTTCAAATATGGATCATTTCTTCATTTTGACTCCATGAGAACCCATCAGATTTTTGGCAAAGCTGATCTATCAAAAGGTTCATGGTTGGTGTTTTTGAAAATACATATAACATTTATTTTTATATATATATATTCATATATTTATACATACTTATAT
>WEIU01010503.1:2068832-2140468 GCA_013389925.1 Aegithalos caudatus
AATTTCCAGCTTTATCTTCTTGCCCATACTCCAAAACACACCCTGGTGCAGCCAACAAACTCTGCATTCCATGACCATCCTGGGTTTTGGTACTTGGAGCAGCAGCTCAGACACACAGAGCTGCAGCCTGAATATTGCAACTTCCAGCTCTCCCTCTGCTCCTTCTCCCCCCTAGCAGGGCACTCCTTCTCCAGGGCTGCTGCTGCCTTCCCAAATTCCATCCATTGGGACACGGCGACATTGGCTTTCCTGCTACGCGCTCCTTGCTCCTTCCCAAAGCATTTGCCTGGCTGGTATCACACCACTCCTCACTAATAAGCCAATAAAAAACTCCTCACTAATGAGCTAATAATAAATTAGTAAGTTTAACCCCCACCTCAATTTCCAGCTTTATCTTCTTGCCCATACTCCAAAACACACCCTGGTGCAGCCAACAAACTCTGCATTCCATGACCATCCTGGGTTTTGGTACTTGGAGCAGCAGCTCAGACACACAGAGCTGCAGCCTGAATATTGCAACTTCCAGCTCTCCCTCTGCTCCTTCTCCCCCCTAGCAGGGCACTCCTTCTCCAGGGCTCCTGCTGCCTTCCCAAATTCCATCCATTGGGACATGGCGACATTGGCTTTCCCGCTACGCGCTCCTTGCTCCTTCCCAAAGCGTTTGCCTGGATGGTATCACACCACTCCTCACTAATGAGTTATTAATAAACTAATAATTTCCACCTGAATTTCCAGCTTTATCTCTTTGCCCATACTCCAAAACACACCCTGGAGTAGCCAACAAACTCCCTGCATTCCACGACCATCCTGGGTTTTGGTACTTGTAACACCAGCTCAGACACACAGAGAGCTGCAGCCTGAATATTGCAATTTCCAGCTCTCCCTCTGCACCTTCTCCAGGGCTGCTGCTGCCTTCCCAAATTCCATCCATTGGGACATGGCGACCTCAGCTTTCCCTCTACGCGCTCCTTGCTCCTTCCCAAAGCGTTTGCCTCGCTGGTATCACACCACTCCTCACAAATGAGCTTCACCCCCACCTGAATTTCCAGTTTTATCTCTTGCCCATACTCCAAAATGCACCCTGGAGTAGCCAACAAACTCTCTGCACTCCACGACCATCCTGGGTTTTGGTACTTGGAGCAGCAGCTCAGACACACAAAGAGCTGCAGCCTGAATATTGCAACTTCCAGCATGCAAAAAAAAAAGCAGTGTTCAGGCACTGAGATGATATCAAAACTCAAATTCAACACTTTTATGCTGCCAAAACCTTCTCTTGGCTTTTTGTCTGGCCCGGGTCTTACCTTGCTGTACAGGGAGTTTGCATCCATCATTATTCCAGAAGAATCAGACAGGAAAATGTGTCCTCTTCTGTCCCTCTATTTACTGCTTGGAGGTCACAGACCTGGGAAAGGTTTAGAAAGGTGCTTGTGAAACGTTTTGAAGATTTCTTTCTCTCTGAGGATTTGACTTCCTAAACTAAATCCTTCTTAGTTACCTCCTGCAAAGGTTAAACTGTGGCAAAATTGGAAGTTCAGTTACTGTTAGAGAAATGGTATAAACTGCTGCAAACATTGGTAGGTAGAAATGCACTCAAATCCAGATCAGAAACACAGCACAATTTTCTAACAATTAATCACAGGAAGAATTCATACTCATCACCTTCTCTTCAGGACTTTAAATCAAATTTAACACTATTTTTCTAAGAGGTTATGCTTTAGTTCAGCAGGAGGTGATGCATGATGCAGAAATGGGTGAGACCTACAACTTGGTGCTGCAGAAAATCAGCCTGAAGTTTTGCAAAATTAATTGTGCTATTACAAATATAATCTCTGCATATGAAAATAATTTACTCTTCAAAATAACTAACTCTTATTGAACACCACCAGCATGAGGGGTGGTTGATACACCCGGAATGTGATCTTCTTGTATCTTGAGTTATATTTTGCCAAAAATATGGGGATTGACTCAGACCATTAATCTGAATGATAAATATCATTTCTATCAGTAGATCATAATTTTGATGGAATATGATTATCTAAAACCCATAGGAAAAAAGATAACTGGTTCATTGCATGTTTAGCTGGCTAAAAGTAGAGCCAACATTTACCAGAAACTGTTTTCCTACTGGACAGTGACTGAATCTGGCAATGATGGCTCAAACCACCACAGGGCAGAAGAGAATTCCACCTGTGAATATTTCAGCTGAACTTAACCTTTATATTTTCTTCCCAGCTGCAAGTGTTTTGCACACCCAGAACTTTGGGAATTATTGCAGGCATGTTTCTCTACCCTCAGTGTAATTCATCCTCACTGTGTCCCAGAGTAGCTTCTCTGTTTCTCATGCCTCGTGTGAAGCACAGACTTTTCAATTTGAAAGGTGGAAATTTTGCACCAGATCAAGGCACCATTAAAAAAAAAAAAAATTCTCTGTTTCAGTATCAAAACTGTGAAAACTTGTAATTAGGCAAAATCCAGACCATCTGTATATTTTGAGGTCAGTAGGGACTATTGCCACAACACCTTTGCAACACAAAAAAAAATAAAAAGCATTTTATTCAAGACTAGATTCTCCCGAGCAATATACACTTCATAATTTCCCAGGAAAATATTTACTTAAAAACTCACAGGGAAAATATATTTCACGGGGAAAAGGCTGCTGAATTTAAGTAGCATGGCAAAATACGATGTTTTGACTGGCATTCTACAGTTATTTTTTCATAACTTTTAATAATGTGTTTCACTTCTGGTTTATTCAATAAACAGCTCAATCACTTGATACTGAAATCACTCTCAGAATTTATTTCCTTCTATCAGGCATATGAACCAGTTTGTTATTTATAGGATGAATGTTATTATTGTAGGGTTTTCCATGGATGTTGACTGCCCACTGCTGACTGGTTGCCTGACCTTGGGAAAAACGAAATTACTGTGACTTACTTTAAGAGATTTTTACCAAGAAATAAATAGATTTTATAGAGGAAAATTGAGAAAACAAATCTAAATTAGTGGATTTCATTTGAGAACTCATTTTAGCTGATTTGGTGGGGCTTGGGGGGTGGGGGCTGGTTTGCTTTGGTGTTTTTTAGGAGGGGCCAGAAATATTTAAAAATTACTCAATTGGATTATTTCTCTCTGTCCATGTCTATGAATGCCCTCTGACAGAAGATCTCTGGAGATCAGTGTCTGACCTGCAGCCCAGGATCTTTCAGCATTCCCAAATTCCCTTGGTCCAAGCCAACGAGCAGAACTTCTCCTGCCCAGGAGATGCTGGTCAGGATCTCCTCGGTGTAAATCTTCTGCCTGATCAGGAAAAATTCCCTTTTAAAGATCCTTCCTTGGAAGATGTGCCCAGCTGTTATCAGGAGCTTCCCCTGGAAGAGTTCACATCACACAACAGCTCCAAGCCCTCATTTCAGCTCCAGCAGCCAAAGGCAAAAAAAAAAAGGCAGAAGTTTGGTTTGTTTTTATCCAGGGAAAATCAGGACATGCCTCTGACCTTGGGATATTTGCTGGAAAGTAAAGAGAAATCCAAAAACTGTCATGTTTCCACTTGGAGTAAAAGCTTTGCCTTTGCATAACTACTCTTGGTTTGGAGGGGTTATTCCAGATCCCTATTTTTATTTTTAGGACCTGTAAAGTTACACATGTCATAAGCTATAATCACTCTGAGTGCACTTACAGTAAATTCATGCCCAAGAATGGATGCAATAAGGCAAACTGATCCCACAGAAGCCAGGGAAAGAAGAAAGAAATTACAAGAAAATTAAACAACAGCACTGTTAGAGAGAGAGAAAAATAAATTACAAAAGCCTTGTAGAATTATATTATCTTCCCTTCTGGAAATATCTCTGCTCGTGTCTAATATTCTTCATAACAGTTTTGTATTGGTAGATCTCAATCATTTGTTATCATCCTGGTGCAATCAAATCCTTTTTTCTCCTCCACTGTTCTGTGTTGAGAAATTCCAGTTTCTAGGAAATTTCTTCCACTAGGAGCTAAATTTCAGTAGTGTTAATTTCATTTTTAGTGTTAAATTTAATTTCATATAAATTAGTTCTGCATGGTCTACTTATTCCTGTAGATCTCAGATTTGAACTGGTGATCTGTACAATTCTGTGTGTAAAAAGAAAAACTATTATTTTTTGTTTGTTTGTTTTGGAAAGATAATTCATTAAAATATTACATAAAAGAAGCTTTAAGTCTGATCTTTGATTATCTCCTTGAATTTTCTTCCAACCTGTCTTCTTTTATTTCACTTCAGGTTATATTTGTTGCAGCTGGTCCTACAGATTTCTATAATACCTACCGTAATTCTCCTGATTTTTCTATCACTTCTAAATGGTACCATCTGAAATTATTCATCTAAATGGTTCAAGTTGTAAATATTTGATTTGACCTTAGAGGTTCCAGTTCCTGAAAAACACAACTGTTGGATCACAAAATCCAAACTATAGGTTGCAAATGAACTGAAGAGATACAAGCAAATTAACAAATTCTTAGCAAATTAACACCTGGATTAATGTAATCAGTGTTTTTTAAGAGGTTATAAAAGTCCCAGAGGAAAAGACTGAAATTCCTTTGAGCAAAACTCCAAAAGGTAGAGAACCATAATGAACTTTGCATTGGAAACATTTCATGTGCCCATTGCACAAGTCATTTGCAGTTTATGTTAAGGAAATCTAAAAACACACCTGATCTCCAAAGCTGAGCCCCATTTTAATCCCATCCATGCTGGAATGTGTCATTAAAAATTCTTGAAATCACTGCAGTTCATCACTGGAATCAGTGCCCCCAGTTTACTCTGGAATTCTAGAAATATACAGAAATCTACCATATACAAGGATTTCTTTTTATTATTTCATTTTAATTCTGTTCTATAGATCATTTTTATAGAAGCAGACTGCAACTAATGAGGTTGCAACTGCAGAGGGAGAATTCCAGATAAAGATCTGGAATATTTTCCCTTTTCACTGAGAAAAGGATGAAGCCTCTTTCCATCAGTGCCATTGTAGTAGCAGGTGTTTCCAACACACTGACTCACAAAATAAACTTTTAGTATTAGAGAACAGGTAATTTTTTACAAACTGAAGCAAAAAATTGGCCTTTTCTGCTTTGGAAAAATGACAGTTTCTGACACTTCCAGCCTTCTGTCATGCAAACAGGAATATGCATCCTGGAAAAAAAAAAAAAAAAGTTATTCCCATTTGGGCAAGTTTTTCTTGTTAGCTCCAATTGCAGAGAGAAGCACAATGCCTAATCTTTGGCTGTGCATGAGCATCATAAACTGCCTGAGGGACTGGCAGGAAGGGGCAGGAAAAAACAACAGCCACAGCCATTTTCACATCAGAGCACAGCTGTAAGGAGATATAATAATGATACCCTCCCTTATGCACAACATCCCTGAGACTGGAGCACTTGGGAAAGGTTTTATTCTTCTCTGGAGAGTGACTGCCCACAAATCAAGCTGCAGATGATGTTGAGAAGGGGTTGTCTGCTCCTCCAAATTGGACATCTCCCTCTTGCAGGTGAACAATGTGGAAAAAGGAAACACTGAGCAAGAGGAAATCAAGATTTGGGGGCACCAAGAGTGGGGGATTTAAGGGAGCTTTTCTCTGCTGTTCTGTTCTCTCTGATTTCTCTCTAAGGACTGAGCCATGGATTGGTTGAATCCCACTCTGGAAGCACATCCTCTTTGCTCTGACACTGGACACATCCAGTATCCCAAACCCAACAGGCTCATGTTTGGCTGTTTGCCTTGCAGGAAGTCAAAACTCTTCATCAATAACAGGGAGCTGTTCCATTCCTTGCTAAAATTAAATTTTCATTAAAAGCATTCCCAGTCTGTCAATGCTAGCAGTTAGTTTTTTGAATTTAAACCAAGAAATTCCAAGATAAAACTATAAAATTACTGTGTATATCACCTGAGAAGCTCCTGTGGACCTCATTCAGGAAACACTTTGGGATTGTGGAGCCAGAAAAGCCAGAAATCATCCTGGATGAATCCACTCCAGTGGTCCACCAAGTCCAGCACCTCCAGTCCCACCATATTGCACCACTTTTCCATAGCCCAGGGCAGGAGAAAGGGAGTTCACATCCACCCAGGAATGCAGCTAGCTCTTCTGGAAATACAAGTTTACCCAAAAGCTCTTGCAGGTGGAGTGCCCTTGTTGAACAGCACTTACAAGAAATACTGAGGCCCTCATAAAATTGAACTCCCTCAGTCATTAATTACACACCTTGGATAATTAGTCCCACTTCAATGTATTCTTGTGACACTTTTATTTTTTTTCCAACAATTGCAACATTCTTTATTAATCATTTGGATGCATTTGACATCCACACTAAGATGGCTCTGTCCAGCAAAACAGAAATCCTTTATGCCCATGCACAGAACTCCCTGGATTTCCTCAGTTCATTATTTATTTGTTGCTTATGTTTCCTCTCGTGCAACTCTTGTTGGTTTTCAGAGCAAAGCTGCTCGCTGCACTTTGCATTGAGTAAACACAAGCCTATCTGCTGGTTCAAAATGCTGGAGATTTATTTAAAAATAAATAAATAAATTAAAAACCCCACCAAGTTTCACTTCATTTTTTTTAATAAAACCCAGTTTCTTCTGATCTTCATATGATAATAAACTTTCCTAATATTTTCCACTGAAGATTAATACACTTCTCTAGAAAGTTATATCTAATTTATGTGACTTTAAGGGTCATGCTTTAATAACAATGATGAAACACGATTATTACTTCCTAATGCTGAAATTACAGTTTTTACATTGTAAATTTTTCCTGCTATGCGCCCTGTGGCACTAACATTTTTATCACTCCATGTGTTTCTAGTTTTAAAACCTTTACCCCTGCTGTTTGAAAAATATTTCTCATTTTCGTCCCCTATGGAGTACAGAAATCCCTAAAGGCAAACCATTAGTGATCTTTCTGCCTTTTCCCAAACACTTATTATGATCACCAGTGTTGCTTCCACTGCCTCATTGGCTTTTGGTAAAGTATGCAAATGAGATGTTCAAAATACACACTTTTTGCAACTGTGCAAGTTCATACTGATTTATAAAATGGGAAGGCTATTAAAGTGACTGAAAATGTCAGCAAGATTTATGCATGGGTGACAAATTGTATTGGAAATGCTCATTTTTAACGTGCTGGCCTGGGCTCCTTCTCTTTTTTAAAAAGTATTGGATGTGATACACTTGCTTTAGGGTCATTTGCCCCTCCCATCTCCCCATTTGTTTTAAATAGACTCTGACAGTGGCTTTTTGACCAGGAAAATAAACAAAACTCTTCACATTGATTGTTTTGACCATGGAAAGCAGAGAGCATTTCTCTTTCCACTTGTGTTTATCCATGAAAATATTTAGGAAAGTGCTTTCACCTTTTCTTTGGGATGAAACACTCATGGCACAGACAGCTCCTCCCAGGAAAAAATACCATATCCAAATACCATGAATACCATTCAAAAAATCAACTTGTGCCATCTACAAATAGAACAGCTACTACATTTGCCAAACATGGATAAGGCAGACGTGGAATTACAAGAAAACCAGCAAAGAACCCCTATGCTACTATTGTAAGATTTAAAAAAAAAATATTATAAATCAATGAAAACACTGCAGTGCATTTCACAATAGCAAGGAAATGATGGAGGAATTTATGAGGGTTCATTTCAATTTCAGCACCAAAGGCATAAAGGAACCTTGTCACTGATGTTAAAGAGAAAAGGTTCAGGCCCATAATCACACATCATATTATCAAATATGTACAGTCAGAAATGGCAGAAAGGAAGAAAATCAACAAACTATTGAAAGTCTTGAAACACTCATACATAATCTCAGAGGTATAATGAGAAATACTGCTCTGATACCAACATATTTATAACTTCTGTCAACATGAACCACATTATGTGAGGGTTTAAACACTTTAAAGCATAGCATGTGCTAACAACACCAACATTAAGGGAGGGAAGCTGTGCTTTTGTGGTTATTTTCTTCTGTTCCTGTGCACTCGGTTTGGTGCAAATCCCATTCCTATAAAAGCTCAGACCAAGGGCTGGGTTTTTATTCATAAATCCCAGTGCACAGGGTCTGAGCCACCCAACCCCATGCTCCAGGTATTTAAAGACCCTCCTGACAACAGACACCAGAGATTCAACAGCATTTAGGGGCACATAAAAGCAAGCAGAGCTTTTAATGACCTGTTCCTCACTCCTTTTTGTTTTTAAAGCTGTACAGGAGTGAACATACCCTGAGTTCAGTGCTGTGAATCATTTGGGTACCCACAGCAACTACAGATGCAGCCTCCCTCTTCCCAAACTCAAAATGCTTTAAAAGTTATTCTGCAATCCTTTGCACTGAAAAATTCAATACTGAGAACTTAATTCTACTTTTTATATTCAGATCAGTCAGTACCAGTACCATTATTGCTCTGATTTTCCTAATTAGTTCATTAAGTTGCATAATAATTGGTTTACTGCCACCCACTTTTTATGATGCTAGAACTGTGAAAATAAAATTGATTTAGGGCCTTATTCTGATCTATTATGCTTATTCACTCCCATATCCTGGTGCTTGCTGCAGGTTTTTTTTCTCCTTCATCTCTCAAAGTCTGCATATTTTTCCCTGGTTTCACTTAAAATGCAGCCCATATTCCAGTTTTATATAGGTGGGTTTCAGATGTGCATTTGACAAGTATAAACAAATAACCAAAGCATTGCCAATGGAAAACATCTGTCTCTCACCTTAGGAGGTCAAGATAAAACTCAGTGTGTGACATGCAACGTATGAATTTGAATTTATTTCCATTGTGCTAATGACATATATCAATGCCTTGACAGAAGTAGCTGGCATATTATATTAATGGGGCTCTGTCCTGAAAGTGACACTGGAATATTCAGACAAAAGCATGAAATGGATGAGAAGAGGGCAACTCTTTTTTGCTACCTTGAGTAGTTGTTCAGTGTGTGAATCCCTGTCCTCCTACTACATAACTACATAGTTGTAAAAATGTCCATTCAATGCCTGGAGCAACAGGAGAGAGAATTCAGGCTTGGATTTGGGAAAAAAGTAACATGATCCAAGATTTCCCCAGCACTGGATTTATATGGATGGCTGGAAGAACATTTCCTTCTGGTCCATGATAAAGCACAGGTTCCTTGTCCTGGGTAGTGACAGCCAGACCAGAGGAGCCACACCACACCAAAGGAGACAGGAGATGTGTTCAGATAAAACTTAAAATGAGCTGTGGACATCAGCATTGGAATGGAATAGAGAGAAGAGGAAAAACAGAGAAGTCAACAGGTGAAATGAATTGCACTTCCACCATTTCTGTTGCTTTCCCAAGAGTAGAAATGCAACAAGGAATGCTTCATCTCTTCATCCCTAGAACCCCAGATTGGGTTGGGTTGGAAAGGACCTTAAAGCTCATCTCATTCCACCACTGCCATGGGCAGGGACACCTTCTACAAGACCAGATAATTCCATCCAATCTGGCCTGGAACACTTCCAGGGATCCAGGGACAGCCACAGCTTCTCTGGGCACCCTGTGCCAGGGCCTCCCCCAACCTCACAATAAAAAATCCACTGAGTGAAAAATGTACACCAAAAGAAAAACAAAATAAAAATATAAAATAAAAAAAAAAGAAAAAAAATTATCTATTTGCTTACATCTTGAGGTACCTGCAGGTTGGAGACACTTCTGCACACTCCCAAAACCAAAGTTTCAAAAAAAATTCCACCCATCTCCTCCTGTGGAGGAAACTGTGCAGGTCCCAGTGGCCCAATCCATCAGCCCAACCCCAAGCTGAGTAGCAGGCAGGAGTAGTGGTAGGATGAATAAAAACAGAATTGGAAAACAGCTACCAGAGGTTTTCATGAGTTTTTGCTGCTCTTGGCCTGCTTTTTTATTTTTGGCTGTCGACTTTGCAGCTCTTGGAGATGGAATCATTCAGCCACTACGTGAACCTGATTTTCCCTCCAACAGCAGCGAGGAGCTGACCCCTGTGCGTGTGCTTCAAAAGTTAAAAGTTTATTGAGACTGCAAACAGTTTAAATGTTATTGGGGATGCAATATGGTGCATTTTACTCCCGTGCTGACCAGATGGCTGCTTTAAACAAGCACCATCCATTGTGCCACCAGTGCTTCCAAATGGAGCAACACAGGTTTGGAGGGGGCCAAGCCCTCCCTGTCCTTCCTGCCAGAAATCCCATTTTCCTCCCAGGTTCCAATCCACAATCCCTGCATTAATTGCTCTGGACCATCGAGTCCCAAAACTTTTCTGCCAACTGACTGCTGTCCACCCACCCTCAAAATTCCTCACAGGCAGCAGAAGACTGGTTTGATCAGGAATTTTGTTAAAAGCACTTGTGAAGACACAGTTATGGCCCATTTTGGCAGGAACCAGCTCTTAAAGCATCTCAGTGAGGATGGCTTCAGACTGTACTTTGAGAACACCTCATGGATTAAAATCAGAGGTTTGGATTATTAGGAAGAAATCTTTCCCTGTGAGGGTGGGGAGGCCCTGGCACAGGGTGTTCAGAGCAGCTGTGGCTGCCCCTGGATCCCTGGAAGTGTTCCAGGCCAGGTTAAACAGGGTTTGGAACACCCTGGGATGGTGGAAGGTGTCCCTGCCTGTGGAATTGATGAACTTCAGGGTCCCTTCAACCCCAAACTCCTCAAGGACTCTATGAGCCACCATCAAACTCATTTTATACACCCATGACAAACCTGAAGCACAATTTTTAAGGGAATGAGATTCATCTACTGGCACTGTGCTGCAGAGCAAGTTCTGGAACTTCTGTCTAGGCTGAGGAATATTCACCTTACTATATAGATATTACTGTTTTCCAAAAAAAGGCTATGGAAGCAAGGATCAGTTCTCACCACACAGTATTCCCCTTCCATTACTCCATTCTCCCTGTTCTACCAGAATATGACCTCATTTGATGAACATTTTTTCTTGATGTAAATATTTTCTAACACTGCAATAAAAAAATTCATTACAGAAGTGATTGAGATGTTTCGGGTAGTTTTGCTAAGAAGAGATGATTTGCACTTTTTTTTTTTCAACTGTACACTTGAAAGGAACTGATGTGAAGTTACTGCTATAATAAAAATGTAAATAAAATTCATTATAGTTCATAGATTTCCTGATATCATCTTTACTGACTCAATATTACTGAAATACGTAAAAAATAAATATAAAAATTATTTTGAGAGTGCATCAGAACACCTTATTTTATCATCATAAAATAATAATGGAAAATCCCTTCAGGAAAAAAA
Organism: Aegithalos caudatus; assembly: GCA_013389925.1. Classification (NCBI taxonomy): domain Eukaryota; kingdom Metazoa; phylum Chordata; class Aves; order Passeriformes; family Aegithalidae; genus Aegithalos; species Aegithalos caudatus. The sequence goes on from WEIU01010503.1 coordinate 2,080,121, forward strand.
AAAAAAAAGAATGATGAAATTTACAATACATGAATTTTCTTATGTTTTCCACAAGTTACATAAAATTAAATGTATATAATTAATGTTCCACTGTTTATGAGCAGCACTGCCTTGCTCTCACTGCATACAATGTCTCAAAGCCAAGATGTAAAACAGACCCACTGGAGCCAATTTCCCTGCAGGATCACAACATTTTTTTTTTTTTTTTAATGGTTTCTTGTAACCATCTAAATCTCACCACTCGAGTGGTGTTTGTCAATGAATCTTTTAGCTTAATTACAAGATGTGGTACGTGCTCTGTGACCTGTGTTTGAGGTCAAGGAACATTTATATCTCACTGGAGCAAATGGAGCTGTTAGCACTGAAATGCAGCATTCCAACGGGAGCTGGCAGTCAGGGATCCTTTGGAATTCTCCTTACATGCTGTAACTTACTCCTGGGGTGTAAGTCAGAACTGGTAAGAGTGTCTCAGATTTAGGGATTGGGAGTTTTTTGAGTATGTCTTCCCTTCCATGGGATCACAGAAAAATTTGGGAGGGCTCTGCCATCATCCCCTGCCCGAGCTGGGTCAGCTCTGTGGTCCAACCCTGTTGCTGAGCACTTGATCCACTCATGCCCTGAAAACCTCCAGAGGTGGACATTTCTGGCCTGGAAAAACTCCTGCCCTGATTAATACCCTTTAATTAATTAAAGTTCTTCCTCCTGTGCAGTGTGAAACTCCATCTTTCCAAGCAGTGCTGGTTGTCCCTCATCCTCCTGCCCCACACAAAGTTCTGAGGTGGTCACAGCCCTCACCTTCCTGGCTACATCCCTGCTCCAACTGCCCAGGATCATAAAGGAGAGGAATTGAATGGTTTAGGTTGGAAGGGACCTTAAAACTCATTTCTTTCCATGGGCAGGGACATCTTCCACTAGTCCAGGCCAACCCAGCCTTGGACACTTCCAGGGATCCAGGGGCAGCCACAGCTTCTCTGGGCACCCTGTGCCAAGGCCTCACCATCCTCATTATAAAAAATGAAGATGCAGCAATTCTGCAAATACATTTAAAGTTCCCCCTGTGGCTGATAAAGATTTTATCACAAAAAAAGCCTCAGAGAACCCTGCAGGTTCTACCACTTCTCACAGACATCCTGGGATTACAACTCCATCCCTCTGCTGCCCTCTCTGAGCCTGCTCATCCAACCAGGTGGGTTGGGTTGGTTCCAGCCCCAGTTGAAAACACACCAACTTCCTAGTCCATATTTGTTGAATACTGATCCACATACTAAACTCTGATCTGCTAACAAATTCTAGGAAATTTCAGTGAGAAATGAAAGCTTCAACTTTCCTGTCTTCATAAATAGAATAAGAAGCTTCTACTGCCTGGATAAATTTAAGGCTCTGAGTACAAACATGATAAACTCCAGTAGTCATTCTGTGGGTTACATCAACTGGGAAAAGTGTGGTCTTGTGAGCACCAACTAAGCACAGGTTTGGAAACTGGGGGATTGAATCCCAGCTCTATTTTTAACATCAATTAGTCACTGTGTGGTCAGTTGAGAAAATAATCTCTGACCAGGCTTTGAGGACATAATCATGGAATTATTTGGGTTGAAAAGTCCTCCAAGTCCATGGAGTCCAAGCTGTGCCCAATCCCCACCTTGTGCCCAGCCCAGAGAACCGAGCCATGCCTAAGCATTCCTTGGACAGCTCATGGATGGGGACTCCAAACCTCCCTGAGCAGCCCCTTCCAAAGCTTCACCTCTCACTCATTAACACAGACTCTGATTGAGAACAAAGTGACATTTCTAGGTAGCCTGGGCTACCCCTATCCATGGTGACATCCCTGCTCCACAGCCTCTGCTTCCACAGACATCACAAAACAAGTCACCAAAACAAAAGTCACCATGTTCAGATTGGCAGTGAAGAACCCTAATAATTTCCTTCAGAATTATTTCCAAATAAGTTCCAAAAGTCAAGAACAACACTCTCCTCATTGCTAAACCCTCAGTACAGCTGTAACATTTACCCCAGCCCTGTAATTAGCTCTGGGTACAATTGAAAAAGTCTGACACCAAATCCAGGAATAAACATTTTGCTTTTTTACAATGGATAAACAGGCATCTTGCTCTGTGCATTCCTCACTGGATCTTCAAGCCTCTGCCAACTTGATTACACAATTCTTAACTAAATATTTGCCAATTGCAGCTGCGATACTAAGTGCTGCTGCCTGATAATTCCTTTAGCAAAAAGAAGAAAACATCATTACAGCATTTTTATTTTTAGTGGCTTTTCTCTTAATGAAAAAAAATCCCTTTAAGTGTATTAGATAGCATGTAATGAATAAGAACCTTAAAAATATATATCTACCAATAATTTTATATTTATTGCACTTAATTTAACAAATTATCGCACAAACTACATAGGCAGCAGTTTTGCTGGGAAATTATTATACTTAAATGAACTTTTGACAATGTATTAATTACAAGGACATGACCACATTTATTCTGCTGATCTGGTAATTACATGCATTAAAGAAGTATTTATTCAGAAACCATGTTGTGTACTTCAAAAACAGGCTTTTATTGCCAGGCTGCATTTCCTGTATACAAACTGCCTTCTTGCCATTTATGAGCCCTTTCCAAACTTTTACAGAGGGCCAGAAACTCTGAGTAAACTCTGGGCTGAAACTTTCTCTGCACATTTGAAAGGACCAGAATTCTCCATCAGACAGACCTCAGGCTGGATGGAGAGGTGGTGGCAAACCTGTACAGATTTTTCCTGCTGGGCTCTATTTTGCTGTTTTATGGGGAGAAGAAAAGAAATAGGTTCAATAATTTGCATTTGAGGTGGCACAAATTAATTTTTGTTTTCTAGATATGAAACCCAGCAGAGCTGTCATTGTGATCCTTAAAGTGCTCAACATTTTCCTTGCTAGATATGTGGATATCCCTGATAATAAAGAGTTCTGCCATCATAACATTCCTGAGCACTCAACAGGCACAGGTGAAATGGAGAAGCCAAATCAACCCCTGGATGATGTTTGCAGTTTGTGGTGCAGCCCTTTGAGTTGCACTCAACACCAAAACCTGTGAATGACTAAAATAAGAAAACCAAAGACTGAACACCAAAGGTCTTATCTCCAGAACTGAATCCATTTTTCCTTCTTAGCCAGTGCACATAAGCACTCAAATTTTCAATTATTTTTTAATTAACTTTTAAGGCCATATAGTTCAGTTGTATTTGACAGATGGTGCAAAAATTTGAAATATTCTCATTTGCATCACGATTTTTCCATTAAGAAACAGAGAACATCTTCACAAAAGGAAAATGCTTGTCTAAATAAAATTTCTGTCCTTTTCTCTCAATGGATATTCCTCAACACCAGGAAATGGAATCCTCTAGTAATGACCTGATCTTGACTGTCAGAAACAGCCAAAGGTTAGAGCCACCTGATAAAAAACTCTGCATGATGAAACAATCTAATTTTGCTCTGCAAGTTGATCTTAATTCTTATTATATAAGCCAGGATTGTTTTTAGTGTGTCACTGCTTTCATTTTTCATGGAAACTTATAGTGCAAGAGAGGAAAGGGTAAAGTTTGAAATTTGGAATGAACAGCCTTAATTTTCATAAGCACCCTAGAAAAAGAAACAATTTGTCATAAAGGAAGGGATGTAACCCATTATAAGCTGTCACCCACTATGAAAATAACAAAGCAAAGCACTAAGGGAAACAGGCAGAGCAGCCCAAACATTCTTAAATGTGGGTTTAAGTTCATTCATGGTTTAAATCACTAAATTAATACAAAGGGACCTTTCCTATCCACATGAAAAGATTTACTCTTGGGAATTGGAAGTGTCCAAGGGAAAACTGGATGTGACAAAGGTGGGATTCAGTCACATGCTGGACTCCATGAACTTGGAGGACATTTCCAGCCTCTATGACTCTGTGATTCTCTGATTAGTTCATGTTGCTTTTTGTTAGTTTTTAGATATTTGTAAGGGCTGTCATGTACCTGGAATGCCTGGAGAGGTACCTATGGATGAGGTCAGTTCTTATTCTTCATCACTTCATAAGAACAACTGCCACGACTGACAAAACTGGACACTTTTTTTTTTGTCTTAAGAGGAACCAACAAAGTCAAAGAGGCCCATGTTTGGTTTAAGGCCAGTCACAGCCCCTCAGACAGAAAAACAATGTCACAATGTGATTTCAGACCTTTTCACTGCCAGAACAAGCAGCAGTTTTGGGTATAGGGTGACTGCAGCAAGGTGGAAGCTGCTAAAGGTTATGCAAATGCGGGGAATTAGAATTCTATCTCAATGTCATTACATGTGTCTACTTAGATGCACATTTTCTGCTATGTTTAAGTTAAACAAAACACTAAATGACTGTGTAGTATGACATCTCATTAATATGTTTCTATTCACATCTGTGCCTTTAGTATTAAAAAAATAGGCTGTTCCAGTGATAAGAGATTAAGTCCTTTAATTAGAAACAAATGACAAATCACTGTTAACCCCATGTGATGCTTTCTCAAACTTCCATCAAATATTCCCCTTAAAACATTATTAAGCACAAGTTCAGCAGATCTACTTCCTAGAAAGTGCTATTTAACAAAACCCAGGCAGGATGTTAATACTGAGGCTGAATTACAGGTTGCCAGAGCATTTCCTGCAAGGGGATTGACAGGGGATCATTTTGTTATGGGGCCACCTCCAGCGTGTTGTGACAACCAGTCATTACACCTCTGAGCACAGCACTCAGCTGTAGGTTTCTACAGGATGCAAATAGCTCCAAATGGGTTCAATTTAGAGACAGCAGATAATGTATCATTCACTTCTTTAAGGTAGAAGCTTTTAATTTTCAAGGAAAAAGAAAGAGGAGTACATTTCAGTCTCCGGGAATAAAGATCTGCTTAACAAAGCCCGCCAGAAAAAAAAAAAAAGCAACAACAACAACAAAAAACCACAACATAAATCAAGAGTAGCAATAACTATTATAAAAATAAAAACCTTAACTTGCTTTTCCCACTTGTGTCGGAGCCCCACAGGCTGTGTTAGCCCAGCATCCCTATTTACTTAGGATGCCACACAACTGCTCATTTCAAATCTGTGCTTTGCAACTGGTGATAAATACTGGGGAGTAAGATTTCCTATTTGCATAGCAACCCTTTCATCTTGAGCAGTCCCTACAGATTTTGCCAAGTACCCACACAGAAGATCAAAATGGAGAGCAATAATTATTGATGACAACTAATTCGTGGTACAGACACGGGAAGAGTTGAAAAAATCAGGTTTACCAAAACAACCACAAAAGAGGTGACAGAAGATGTCCAACCTGTTCAAAAATGGCCATTTTTAGGAATCACAAGAAAGAATTTGCTAGTTCAAAACACAAACACAGCCCCAGGTGTTACAGGATTACACATTTTTATAAGTGCTGAGTATGTTGGAAATAAAGGCAAAACTCCAGGTATGTAACAAGCAACAGGTTCACAAAGGTTTTAACAAATCTTTTGTCCTTTTGTCATCTTGTTCTAGCCTGGGAGCTCCAAACATAAAATTTAAACAGTGCTATAGTTTCTCAAAGTGCACTTCTTTAGGATAAGACATCATATACATAATATATATAAAATAAAAAGACCAGTTATTTTGTTTAATGTTGATTTCTTTAAAAATGAAATATGGATACCTACAGAAAGACAGTTCAGTGGCAAATAAAAGCCATTTTCCACAACTGTGGAAGTGTCCATCACAGCCCTTGGCCAGCACTCCATACAACTTCAAGGATTTCTCTGTGTGTTATTTAGGTTTGGTTTGAGAGGTTTTCTTTCCTCATCCACAACATTGTGTTTAACAAAAATTAAAGTCAACATTTGACCAAGCCAGACAGAAAATGTTTGTGCACTACAAAAAAATGGCCTAATATGCAAATATGGGTGTTCTTCTGCAATCTTACCATAAATACAGTTCAAAAGGGAGGTACTTGCTAATATATCATATTACGTGATATATTTGAGAACAGAACATTTGGTATCGAGTGTATTTTTCTTTGTCTTCAAAGTAAAGGAAGAAATATGCAAATCAAAAGCCAGAAAAAACTAAAGGTACTTTGTAATTGACATTTTAATTATCTTGTTTGGATATTATTCATTTTATTTATTCTCCTAAATGCAAACAATTCTGGACCACTGTATAAATATTATCTCCACTGGAAGCCGTCAGTACCTCTAATAAAAACGTACACTTGCTCAGCTACCAAATCCAATTAAACTTATTCTAAACATACTGTGTTCATTGTAACAATGTATTTCTGAATAACACACAAAAGACTTTGGAGAGAGGGGACAGTTTAAACCAGGCCAGTGAAAAGACGTAATTAGAGCTGTGTGGGCTTGGCAAAACCTTCTCGACAAACAAGCCCGAGGTTACTTTTGCCAAAGCCCTCCAGGCTCACTGAGGTTTCATTACAGTGAGGAGAGCTTCATTCTGGTAAGTAGCAGATATAATAGGATGTAATCAAATATAAAATAACAATGATTTTTTTTAAGAAAAAGACAATTGGGAAAGAAGAAACTGAACCCTCCTCAATGAGAGTTAGAATTCAAGCCTGTGTATTCACTGGCTGTGTTACAAGTGGGTTCAGCCAGTGCAGGTTTGTTTGGGAAGAAGAAAAACCTGGAGATGAATTAGTAGGATTAACACAAGCAATTTATTTTCTGGGAATTCTTTGTCTGAGCTTGGGCTTTGCCCACAAGCATTTCAGGCAGTTTTGTACCTCCTGATTTCCAAACACACCCTCAGGACTTGCTCGCAGGGCAGTCGTGGTTATTCGGGGTGGTTTCATCTATCAGGGGGGTGAAACTGCTCTAAAAAGGGGCATGTAAACAACTCCTGATTACCCTTGGACAAGAGACCAGAGAATGTTTTTGAAGGGTTTCAAAAGATTTAGAGCTTCAGAGGGAAGAGTGAAACCCTTGGTGCCCTGACACAGCAGACGAGGACCTTCCTGTCCTCCACCAAGCAGGAGCACACCCAGATGTGTGCAAGCAATGCCCCCAGCACTGAGCAACAACCTTGGAAACTGGACTGTCCCTGTAAAAGCTGGATTCCAGCAATTACCCTTTAGAAATGTCCCAGCCTGGACCTGGTAAAAGCACACACCTGGCCAAACCAAGACCCTTCATCTTGTTTGGTCCACATCAATAAATCAATCTTCACAAAATGAAGCACAAGGTGCCAGAGCTGATCTTCCCTGTCCCCAGATGTTGGTGCACAGCTGGCCTGGTCCTTGTCTTGCTCCCACTGGTACCCACAGCAAAGTGGTCCCTGTTTGGGAGCAGCCTCTGCACAGCCCCACTGCCCTCAGCTCTGCATCAGACCCTGCCCTGCTGGGATGGAGAAGGATCAGCCATGGCAGCACCCTCTGCCTCATGGAAAAAGGGCATTTTCCAGCCTCTGACAGGGCATAAAAGCAGCTCTGAGAGTTGTTACTGCCCCCTCTGCCAAGCCATTATTACCAGGAGCTTTGAAATGCTGCACCAGGCTGGTAACCTCAGAACACACCCCCAGGTAAAGCCCTGTGTCAGGCATCCATTCCTTGAGGACAAATCCTTCATCAAATGAAAGCTAATTCCATTTCTCAGGAAACAGACTTTTCCCACATCAGCTGTTAGCCAGAAACAACCAAAGTTCTCCAGTTCAATCTGCTACAATTTGGCTTGAAACTTAATATTCTGAGCATGAGGCAGGAGCTGGAAAGGTGGAATGTTCTCTCACACCTTCTTGTTTTTGTGGGTGCTGTGTGAAGCCCATTAAGGGTGCATGGGAAACATCACACCCCTTCCATTTGGATGCCTAAATATAGATCTGGACACCTAAATTTAGCTGTTTTGGCTTAGGCTTCAGTTGGAAATGAAAGAGCTAAACCAATAGTTAAACCACAACCTCATTAAGCTGGGGAGGAAAAAAAAGGGAAAAAAGAAAAAAAAAAATTAAAGTCCTGTGTGATGCTATTGCAGGAATCAAGAAACCAGGAATCAGTGGATCTATAGGAATTTCCTTGATTATTCCACACTTCCTCACTGAAGGAAGGATCAAGCAGCCACTGGTGTGAAGGTGTGATCAGTGCCACCCCACAGCCCTGACACCCTGGATGGAAATTTGGTGAGGAAAAATGTCCCACGTACCTCCATCCTCCCAAAAAACACCAGGAAAAGCAGGTCTGAAGCCATGCCAGCACCAAGTTTTGCCCAAAATGCAATCCTTACACACAATTCCTTCCAGCCCTTCAGAGCCCACAGGATATTTTATCATTAGGGACATGTCAGAAAGGAACTCTGTGACCACTGTGGACAGCCATAATAATAATAATAATAGTGATTAAAATAACAATATTTATATATTTTCATCTTCAAAGCACTTTTGAAACATCTGCTAACAAACATATCTCCCCAGCTACTGGGTAAAGAAGACAATTTTAACCCTGCTGACACTCAGGGGTGGCAGAGATTCCTGGGGGGATTAATGATGCCATTCCAGTCACACCCACAGCACATGGCTGCCATTTCACATTTCCATTGCCAGCTTCCATGGAAACACATGGTTCTTCCCATCATACCAAGAAAAAGTGCAGGAACCAACATTTTGGTGCTCTCAGACCTCCCTCATCCTCCATCCCAGTGGGAAATACTGCATTTGGGAAAGTGCTGTAATTTTGAGGGAACAGAGGAGAATTCAAGAACGTATTTCTGGATGTTCTAGTGTGTTTTTTTCTTTAAATTTGAATTAGGATTTGCAATATGCCAGGGCCCAGGTGGAATGCTGGACTGAAATTAGAAGCACAAACTATCCCTCACCACCTCTTCACCTCTCATCCATGAGCACCTTCTGTTCACAGAGGGAAATTTCCAAATTAGAGTCATGACCTGACTGTGAATGCATTTTGAATTTTACTATAACAGCTCCATGCAACCCTAGCCTTCCCTTTAAAGTTAATAAACAGTTTAGGGTTTACAAACTTCTTTATTTGCCTATCTCAAAACCAGCCTATTTGTTTTTTAGGGAAACCAGTGCCACTTAAAGTCTGGACAGCCCCTCCACCTGCAAGGAAGTCAAGGATGTCTCTCAAGTATTTTGTGCCAATGTAAGGTCAACAAATTGCTGTGGGAGCACACACTTGTGTATAGAAATGATAATTTTAGTTCTAAAAACTATTTTTATGGACCTGAATCTTAAACCTCTTGAATTCAGATGAAATACCTCCCTGGAAGCCAAGTCTCCAACAGGTAGATTGCTCCTAACCATCACCTTCTCCAGCCCTAATGTGGCTCCACCACCTCCCCTCAGAGCTCAGTTCCCATCCTGGCACATAAAATAACCTGTTTTGTTTGGGTTTTTTTTATATTTAATTAATATTAATAAATAAAATTGTTCAAATAACTTGGGTTTTGGAGACAGTCTGCTTTTGTAGAAGATTGTAGTCCAAAGCCACAGCCCAATAAGGACCTGAAATCCCAGGGGGGAAACTCTATTTAACCCCCAGTTCAACTTCTAATGAAAGGAAACATAGAAATGTAGCTATAATTCAAGATATCGTATGGAAGTCTGTTCAAAGTTTTTTCAAAAATATAAATTACAAGAGATTATTGATTTTTAAAAAGCTTACTTCAACAATCAGCTTTCTATCTCATTCTATTTCACTCTCTCTCGTTTATTCATTTCCTTATGTAAAAGAATTTAACCAAAGGAAACTAGCATTTTAATTCAATTTCTCCTATAAAATATATAATTTTATTTTGTCATAATGGCTGCTTTTATTTCCAGAGTCAGATTTTATTTAAATTTCAGTCCATTAGGAACAAAACTTGCCATTTTCTGATAAACAAAATCAGCAGGGAAGCCTCTTCAAACTAGGAATGTATTTTCTATCAACCTTTGTTCTAGCTGGTCTAAATGACAGGTATATTCCACTTTTCCTGCGTTTAGTTTTAAAGATTCTATGGGGAGAAGGGCGAATAAAGAGAGTGACATTTTTAACAACAAAACTAGCAATCAGAAAAGCAGCCCAATGACAGGCATGTGGAAGAAATGGGGGGAAAAAATAAAAATAAAAAAAAATATCTAATCCATCGCTTCAGACCACCAAAGAGGACTAATATGAGTCATTAACAGAAAACCGTTAATTTTCCTCCCTGTGACTGTTGTTTGTAGAAGTGCTCAAACCTTTGAGGTTCAGTCATTTAACTGTTTCTTGGGAGGCTGGAAAAGAGACACCAAGGAATCCTTTAAAAGGAAAAGAAGGCAAAAAACCTCTAAAAAAATAAATGTAGACGTAGAGTTGGCTAAAAAAAAAAAATACAGATTATTGCTTAAAGCTGCTCTAAGTTCAGCCAAAAATCCAATGGGGAGATGACAACGGTCCCAACAGGAACACAACATTCTGCCATGTTGTGTTTTAGTCACACCACCAAAGTCAGCATTCTCCCAAAGTGTGGGAATTTAGATCCCTGGCCCAATCCAGCTGCTGGTTTTCCCTCAGAATTCCCTTCCAGTTCAGTGTTTGGCTTGGAAGGAGGTGACAACCTTGAGGGCAGAGTGGGAAGCCAGTACACGTGAAACTGCCTCCAATGAGAGCTTTGAAATCAACATTTAAATGTTATTGGGTCCATGGAGTTCCTCAACCAAGCCTGGAGTCACACAACTGCTTCTGGGGACTTTTAAAATTATTTTCCTCACAGCACAGAGTGACCCTCTGGCCACCAGAAAACAGCAAACACCACAGATGGAAGAGTGGCACCAGTGCTTTAATGCCCAGGTTGGATTTGGAGGGGTGTTCCAAGGCATTTGCTGAAGAACTGTCTTGGGTTGCAATGTAAGATGCATTCTATTCCCATCTCTTGAAACTGGATGAAGAGGTGCTTTTTTCTTTATCTCGTAACTCTAGCGGGGAGGAGGCAGGTGCCTTCTGTTAAAGGGCAGCTGTTAAAAAGGGTGGGGCAGTGTTCTTTATCCCTTCCAGGACCTGTCCCTCATAACTCTGGGGGGATCTCTTCTGTTAAACCAGGTTGGGCAGTGTTCTTTATCCTTTCCAGGACCTATCACTCATAACTCTGGGGGGATCTCTTCGGTTAACCCAGCTGGGGCAGGGTTCTTCATCCCTTCCAGGACCTGTCCCTCATAACTCTGGGGATATCTGCAGTTCAAACCAGCTGGGGCAGGGTTCTTTATCCCTGCCAGGACCCTTCCCTGCAGGGATCTCTGCTGTTCATGGGCAATGCAGGCTCACTGCATGCCTGATACAATTCCATCATCCTTTGTCAGATGCTCCACCCAGGGGGAGGAGCCCAGCATTCCCACCTGGATAAAACCTGAGATTTGGAACAGCAGCACAGCCTGTGTGCTCTGCATTCCCAGAGGAATTCAGATCTGTCTCACCACCACTGGATCCATCTCCAGGATCAAATATCCTACAACAGAACCACATCTGTCACTGCAGGAGGGCTGGATTGGGCTGCTCCCAACACCCTGACCAACAAGGTGCCAGGTCCTGTTCTGACTCTGACAATGTTTTTCTCTTTTTTTTTTTTTTTTAATTTGCCTTTTTTGCACTACTACATTTTTAATATTCCTAGTAAAGAACTGTTATTCCTATTTCCATATCTTTGTCTGAAATCCACTTAATTTTAAAATTATAATAATTCAGAGGGAGGGGATTTACAATATCCATTCCAAGGGAAGCTCCAGCTTTTCCCTGGCAGACACCTGTCTTTCCAAACTAAGACAAGAGCAAAGGGTGTGACCCAAGGTCAGGCATTCCCATTCCACAGTGACAAGCCAGCTTGGAGCAGTGACACAGCACTGGGTGGTTTGAGTGCACAAGGCTGCTCCCAGCAGAAATCCCCACTCTTGCTTAATGGCTGCAGTTCTGAAGTCTTTAATCCAGTGTCAGGGAAGAAAATAATTCAGGCCCATTTGGAGCAGGCCTAGAAAGTTGGATGCTGCAGGCAGGATCTTCTCACTGCAATTTGGGGCAGCATCACAGAGCCTTAGAATTAGTTGGGTTGGAAAAGACCTCTAAAATCATTGAACCCAACCATGATCTCCCAGAATCTTTAAGGCTGGAAAAGAACTCTAGGATCATTGAGTTTAACCATGATTTGGAAGTGGGGAACTGCTGCAGGAGCCAAGGGGAACAGCAATTAGAATGTATCTAAAATGCTTCCAGACCTCCAAGCAACGTTTCTCCTGGGAAATATTAAAAAGAAAAGTTATAGATTGAGCCTATGGCCTCTAAGCCAGTTTCCTTCAGGCTTTAGGAAGTGCTTGAGCCCTTCTGCAGGGCATCACTCCACATTTTCACTGTGGGAAGGGAGAAAGGCAGCTGGATAAATCTACACCATACTCAGCACCTGGAGTACTCCCAGAATCCTAGGTCTGAATGTGTGGGGGGCTCCTTTGGTAGCTCCTGGAACATTTTCTAAAATCTCTTCTCTAGCACTGACCTTTCTGGTTGAAAAAGTCCAGAGTCCTCTGAGCTTTGTTGTGTTTGTTACTAATTCTGATGTGAGGATTCACAGGGTATTCCAAAAGGGGAGTAAAACGAAGGAGTTATTGCAGCCCTAAGAGACTTAAAGGATTATTTCCTTGTAAAATACAAATGACAGTTTTCCTGTAATGTTTCTTCTCCATAATGCACGTGTTAATCCGTAATTTCCTTTGCCAGATGCGCTGTAATCCTCCTCCTGCAGACACCACAGCATAACTGCTGTGGAGAGAACAGCAGTAAGAGGAGTTCATCCATTCTAAGATGGTAAAAAACAACTTCACCAATCAAATTTTTGGGTTCTCCTTGCAGCAGGCAACCCATCCTGATACAGAAAGATGCAGCTCTGTGTTCAGAGCTCATTTCTATATAAAAAATAGAAAAATTGGTGCCTGATTTCAATCAAACTCCTTTTTTAAGGTGTGGTAGGAGTCATCCAAAAGGCTGTTTTACAACAAACCCTAAATCAATGTATAGAAATTTCCATGAATGTGTCACAACTCACTCATTTACCAGTTGCTTTTTTGCCACATTCTAAGGATTCCTCATGCAATTCCTCAAGAGGAATTTTTTAATCTTATGCAGGTTCAGTCAATTAGTTTAGAAACAACATCTTACAAGTCTTTAAGTAGAAAAGCAAATCCAACATTTTAAAAAACAAATCTACCACACCCCACTAAGAAGTAAATAAAGGATCTGGACTGATTTGTAGAAAGGAGAGAGAAAAGGTTTTAAAAAAACACGAAAGTCCATTTTCCATGTGTTGTGTGTTTTCATTAAGCTCCTGTTGATGATTTGGTATTATTTCCTCAAAATTGTTATCCTCATCCACTGAGCCATGTTGAGTTCCTCTCCCAGCCATGACAGAAGGAATAATTACCTTCCTCATTAGTTCTACCTACAGCATGAATGCCAATTAATCTGGTGATGGTACTGAGAGTGGAACCAGCTCAGGGGGGTTGCAGAGCAGGAACCCCTGGAGCTATTTTGAAGCTGGCCTGGGGTTCCAAAATGATTCCACATCCTCACTGTGCAGATCTTTCAGTGGTATTCACCCTTTTTAAAGGTACTGAGAAAGACTGAAACCCCTCCTGCTTTTTCTAAACATTTCCAGAGAGACTCAACAGTGACATTTCAAATTCTGCTTTCTCCTGCTCCAGCTTCTTTCCCTCCCTCTACAAATTTGTGTATGAGTTGATCAGCAAACACTGAGTGATAACAGAGCCAAGTTCATTAAAGTAACATTTCATAACAGAACAGAGTTCATTAAAGTCATCCAGGTGTTAGTATCCACTCAGGTAAGGAGTTTATGATGCAGTAACATAAATTACACCATATTTCTGTGCCACCCAAGTGCCAAAGTCCAGCAGTACTTGTCCCATCTCTCCAACCACACCACCTCAAAAACTACAGAAAGAAATCCTGTCAGTATTTTGATGTATTCAGTCTCTGAAAATCATTCCTGCTGGTTCCTCCCCAAAGCCTCAGATTTCCTCCAGGTGAGGGAAAGACCAGAAAGACACTCAGATTTTAGATTTAATGAAGGAATGTGAAATAGTTGCAAGAGCAGGAATGTGGTACCAAACCCACACCCAGCATCTCCCTCTCCCCCAAATGTGGGACTGGCAGGACCCCACACACACCCTTGGATCTGGGGACAAAGTCAGGGAGATCAGGACAGGGATTTGTTTCATTTCATACACCCAACAGCTGAATGTGATACAAATAATGTAGTTTTGTGCTTACAGTCAGTTTACAGTTATCCAAGAGATCCTGGAGATCTCAATATTCCCACTCCATCTTCACAAATATACTCAAGCAATACACACTGCAAAATCCTCATCTCAAGTAATTAAAGTGTAAGAAGTAATGCGAAGACACTGCCTTGTCTAAAGCACAAAATTCCACAGTTCTCCAAGATTAATGTCCCATTCCTCTAACTTGGTTGTTCTTGGCTTAAGTATTCAACATAATGCTGCTCATTACAGGGAGCAGTGACATCTCTATCCAAGGGGGAAATACGGTTCAAGTCAGCTTTCGTGTTTAAATATTAGTAGTAAATTCAAATTCAATTTCACATGATCAGTGTATGTGACACTAACTACATCAAGGTAGACTTGGGGATTTCTCAGCTCCGTATTGAAGAGAATTACATGATTGAAAACTAATTAGGGAAGCACATAAAGTGAATTTATTTAGTATTCTCTTGTATGTAGTTAACTTCAAGTAATGTATCAAATTTCCCACAGAAAAAAAAAAAAAAGTGGCTACATAACACTGAACAAAATGCATCAGAAATCAGATCTAGCAAATTATGCTTATTTTTCTCCTCTTTTAAAACTGAAAATGTTTAAGCTGTAATGAAAAAATTATAATAGTAGGGATTTTTCCTCTGGAGAAGAGGATTGCTTTGGTACCACGTATAATGCAGGGAATTAGAAACAGCTGCCACAGAGGAAGAAAGAAGAGTCAAATGTTATTTGTCTCTCTGACCAAACAGCACCTGAATTTTGCTTCCTGAGGCTCTGGGGTGCATTTCTGGCAGCAGTGCCCTGCCCAGAGCCAGAGCAGAGCCTGGCAGCTGCTCCACAAGCAGGAGTGTGGCACTGGCACCCACATGGAGCCATCCTGTTCCAGCCCTGTCCAAAACTGTGTGCCAAAAAACTTCTCCTAAATCTTCCCTCTCATCCCTCACACACTTCCCCGTGCTGGTTATAAAAAGCTTTAGGATGAACCCAGCTCCCCCAGCTTCTCCTTCTCCCCTCCATGCTCTGCTGTAACACTCAGACCCTCTCCTTCTCCCTCTCCTCTCCTTCTCCCTCTCCCTCTCATTCTCCCTCTCCTTTTCCCTCCTCCTCTTCCTCTGATCCCTCCACCCACCAAGGTCTCCCTGCCAGCCAGGCTGAGCCCAGCCCTGCCTGCAACCTGGGTGGCACTGGTGACAACACTCTACCTCCAAACACCCCATAAATGTTTTATCACGCTTTTGCTGCCCGTTATAAATGATAAATAATGACAATAGATGTCTTAGCAAGTATTTATCTCCTATTGTCGGGCTCGGAGCAGAGCATTAAGTCTAAGTGCTGGTGAGGCTGGGTATTAACAAAGCCATTTGTGATAAATGGAGCAGCCCTGGCGGGTCACTGACACTTTGACAAGCTTTCCATAGGCACTTTTCCCTGAAATGTTTTTGCTCTTTTGTTTTTACCACCCAATTGAAGTAATTGTGACTCTAAGAACAATAATAAAACTCGTTATTAATTGGGGATAAACAAATAAAGCTGACTCTCCTGAAGGTGCTGAAATAAGAGGGGGATGTGGCTGCAGTGGCAAAGGGACCCATTCCTTTCACTACCTGCAGTGCTGTCCTAAAAAGCAGAACAATAACAATATTACAGAGTCATATGATGAATTATTGATGAGTGATTGGTGATCTAGTTCAAAGAGACCTTAAGGATCACATCCAAAAAGTCTTTGCACTGGAACCAGGTAGTTCCTTCAGCTTCACCCTGGGTGTGTGGTTCTCTGCCTAGGGCAAAGCTCTTTTTGCACCATAATATCTCAAAATAAAAATAATATCTCACATAGGAGCTTCACTGGACTCTGCTTATTGACACATTCCAGTGGCATTTGTGGCTAAAAGCTGCCTCTTATTTCCTATGTCCCTATTTACCATCCTGTGCACAAGGACATGAGAAATGGAATATTGAACTCATCTCTTGGGTGGGAAGCCTCCAACAGGCAGCTGCTGCCTCCTGCATCGAGGCAGCGTTGCCCCAAATTTGAGTTCTGCTTGCACACTCAGGTTCAGCCACCAACCCAGGTCAGGTTTAAAGCAAGGGAGCCAAAAGGGATCTCCTCACACTGGAACCAGAGCTGGGAGGAGGAGAGGAAAGCTCAGCAGGAGCTGCTGGGAAGCTCCAGGGGTGCCCATCACTCTCCCAACTCCCAGGGCAGCTCCAACTCTGCCTCCAAACTCCACAAGTCAGATCAGGCAAATCCTGTCCTGGGGGAGGATCTATTTCTGACACAGGCACGCTCAAGGAGGACTAAAGTGATGAGTAAACACATTTTTGAGGATGCATTTTTAAGCTGTGTTGACTGTGGAGAGGGGGGACCATCCTCTGGCATCAAGAGAGGAATTTGCCCACAGTTGGGAAGTCAAACTCTGCTCCTGCCAGCCCAGGAATGTCCTTCAGGGCTTTTGTGTCCCTGGAGATGGGCATCCTCACTCATGTAGTTCATTTCTTAAGGGACAGAAGGCTGAAGTTTGTAAAAATAAAAAGGGGAACTTTCCAGCTTTTTCTCTACATGAATTTTTGGTAAATGGAGTGCCTCTAAATGCCCAGGATTTTCCAAAATGGGGGGCCTATGTTCACCCTTTTGGCACAAGAGGCAGTGATACAACTGTAATACTAAATAAAAACAGCAAAAAATAAAGTTCAGTAGAAAAACTGATGGCCAAGAGTAGATGAGGAACAAAACAGAGAACTTTCATTATTAAACCAAAACAAACCCCTGATTTTAATACAAACATTTAGCAAATCTCTCAAAGAGAGCTCAACAGCTAATTGCTTATCTGGAACTTAAATGCATAAGTTTGTGCATTATATAAACACAAAATCAAAAGGACCTCTTTTTTTAGCACTGGAAATGTGCTTGAGGGATTTTTTTTTTTCTCTCCCTCAGAAATTAGTTTTCCTGGGGTTAATATATGTGAAATAATATTCAACCAATATTTTTCTTTAGGCAAGCAAAACATTTGGCAAGGATTTGGGGGGGTTTTTTTTGATTGTTTGGGTTTTTTTTTCTTTTACATTTTTCATAGGTATTGTCTTAGATATGAAAGAGCAACACAAATTTTCTGCCAAAGACAAACATTTTGGGATATGATGGGATTGTTGGAGTGTCAGTGCAGGGCCAGGAGCTAGACTTCCCATGAGCCTTCCAGTTCAGGATAGTCTATGATTCTCTGCTTTCAATTTTTTTTTTAATGGTCAAATCCTAAAAATTTCAGGTTCCCAAAGCCTTTGGGATGTGGATCTCACCCACTATTAATGGCTCCATGTACAAGGTATCAGGAGAAGGAAAGGAAGGGAAGTGTCCTCTATTCTATACCTTTCCAAGCCAAAGACCAAACTCTGTTCTCTTTTCCTTTTACAAAACCACATTAAATTAAAAAGAATTCCTTCAAAATGTCTTCATGAAGATGTTTAGAATGCCACCTGATTCAGCACTGAGTTTTTTGCTAGAAACAACAGATTTAGGATAAAAGATTGTTCACAGCTTCAAAATTGTCCTTTCCACATTAACACAGACAGAGGGGTGATGGTGCTGGACCTATTATTCATGGCAAAACCTAATAAAAATAAATAATCACAACCACAGAAACCAATCCCAAATATCAGAACTCATTTCTAATTATTATATTTGACTCTGGCTTGAATATTCACCCACCTCAAATATTGGG
The DNA here is from genome assembly GCA_013389925.1 of Aegithalos caudatus. Classification (NCBI taxonomy): domain Eukaryota; kingdom Metazoa; phylum Chordata; class Aves; order Passeriformes; family Aegithalidae; genus Aegithalos; species Aegithalos caudatus. Next base: position 2,098,118 of record WEIU01010503.1, read on the forward strand.
GTAAAATCCAGAAATATTTTTACATAATATTTCATCCAGTAATTCTTCCCCTGCCTAAACTTTTGAGATAAGGAACAAAAAGCTGGAAAACATGATTTGTATAAAAGTGATGCTAAGTGAGCTGGGTGAACCCAAAGGGAAGGATCAGCAGTGATAAGTTTGTACATAGATGGGTGGTAGCTGCAAAGAATTTGCTCCATGTGTCCACTTCAAAAAGGATAAATAAGAACAGGCTGGAACTGCTGAGAAGGAGATTTTGATGAGACTTTAACAACAAAAAAAAAAGAGCCTATAGAGATTGTGGAAACTCCATCAGTGGAGATGTAAAGAGCCAGTTAGACAAGGATCTGTCACAAAGGATTTGGGCACAGCTGATCCTGCCTCCAAGCCCTATTTCCTTTAATATCTCTGCTCTTCCCTCTCTGCTTGCACTGTTAATTCAGACTTTGTTCTCCCCATGTGAGAATATTGTCCTATTTTTACTTCACCTGTAAATGAAACACGCTTAATAATCCTATTTTGCATTTTTATTTTTCCTGAAACTTTAGAATCTAGAACTCACTAAGTATTTTAAGACAAGTGCAGCCTTCAGGAAAGCAAAATTGTGGTTTCTCTCTATGTCTGTTTTCGTTTAACAAATAGCACACATTAAAGTAAACATTTATCAATATGACACACAAGTGACAAATTAAAAACAGGATGAAAACCAAATAGAATGAGTAAATTACACTAAAATACCAAACCAAACTGGCACCAGGCATCTCAATGCCTGAAGAGTAAATTTTCCCTCCTCTGATATTTCAGATGATGCTGGGGAAAAAAAAAAAATAAAAAATCATCCTAAGAAACATTTTCCCTGTCCTGATTCAAACCAAAGATTAAAATGAAGATGAGAAGATGGAGATGAATAGTTTTGGTCAAAGAACAAACAACTCAGAATTCTCACAAAGATTAAATGTGGATTTATCTCCAGGATCTGTTGCTTCTTATCAGGGCAGTCTTAGAAGGAAGAGACAAGAGGAACTGCAATGCAAACTGAAAACTACCCAGGAAATTTTCCTGAGTTTTGAAATAGTTTGAATGACGTTCTGGGGGCATTTCCAGAAATAGAAATGCCCAGTGCTCGAGTACAGCAAGGAAAGCAAATATCCCTGCTGCAGCAAAATCAAAAATAGGCCTGGAGCTTTCCAACCCTCCCCTCATCATTTCTTTAACCTTGTCCCTCTTGCCTGTGCAAGTTCTGTGCTCCTGCAGTGCACCCAAAGTCTTGGCACCAGGAGGAATTAATGGTGTTAATTACCATTGGCATTTCAATTAATGGTGTTCCCTCAGATCAGGCTCTCCATCCTTCCTTCCCAGCCTTTCCAAAGTGTTTCTTTCTTTGAGATTTTCTCCTGCTTGCCCAACACATTCCATTTTTCCATCACTGCTGAACACTGCTTCCTTCCTAGTCTTTCCCACACACTCTTAATTTATTTTAATTACGTTTTTTTCTATAAAGGCCACTATTTTGATATTTTCTCTGCTATTTCTATACACAAACACCCCATATTATCTCTTTCCTTTCTACCTTCCTCAAACCAGCTTCCCACTGCAAACACTCCAATCTACTGGAATTTTTATCAAGAAATCAAAGCAATTTCTTCTATGTTTTGTAACATGCCCAACAACAAAAGTTACACATTAGAACTGATTAACTAAATCAAAATCTGATGGATAAATCAGAAAAATTACTTAGATTTTGAGTTTAATCCCTTTTTTTTTTACCCTCCATTGAAGTCTTTAGGAACTTCTTCTTTCAGCCCACTACCCATGAGATGTAAAATTCTATCAATTAAGTTGAAGTTCAGAAAAACTTTAGCTGCCAATTTGGTCTCTAATCACCTAACACAAAAATCCCAGTGTTTTGTAATGACATCATACATAACCATAAGGCAGAATGGGATGCCATCTGTTTTGCACCATTTCCTTTTGTCTTATTAATCAGAACTTATTTCTGTATCTCACTTTTTCTGCTCTGCATAGATAATTCAATACATGGAGCCTCTTTTTTTTAATAAATTCAGGATTTATCTGACCTTCAGGTTTCCACAATTCTATCAGCTCACCAATAAAGTCACCATGAAATTAGCTCTCCTTTCTTGCATTATTTTAGATATGTGATTAAGTAGTAAATAATTCCTGCAATCCATGAAAAAAAAAATCAGTTTTGGTCTAGTGATACTTCAACCATAAAAGTAAAACCAAACATTTTTTTTAAAAGTTCATTTTCTTCCTCAAAATTTTAAGGGTCAAAATTATCCTCATGAGCAAAATTAACTTAATACTTATGTACAGAAGCTATTTCACCATTCACTGTGAGCGTTGCTTTCCTTCAACCTCTCATAATAACAAATATTCCAGATCCTGAATGTTTCTAGGAAAAAAAATAGCTGATTTCAGGCCAGCCCAGAGTGTTTTTTGGGATATTTGGGGTGACCATCCAAGACCTTTTCCCTCAGCTGCTGTCAGAACCCTCTTGGTACCCAAACCCCTCCAACAGCACCTGTAGGGACTCAATCCTTTCTAGGAGATGGGGGCTGAGTGCTACCATGAAAAAATACTTAATATGATGTTTCTAAACTAAACTGCTGTTACAGCTCAAAAAATAAACTAATTAATTGTACATTTATTTCTGTGGAGTGTATCCCCACCCACCAACAGGAATATCCCTCCCAGCACAAACCCTTTGGGGCACAAACTGTGCCCTCATCTCCACTGGAAATTACCCAGCGCATTGCAGCACTTCCCCAAAAACAAAATAATAATATGCAGGCTGCAGAATGTGCTTCTCCAGCATAAAGCATCTGGTTTCACAGTTCATTGGAAGTTTCTTTTCCTCTTATGGCTCTGTGGATAACTTTTTATGTCCTGTTTAGAGCCAGCAGTAAATTGGCATCTCCAAAATCACAGTTTGAGCGCTTTGCAAAAGCTGCAGCAGCCACACGTCGTGGTGGCTTTATCAGCCTCAGCCCTTCTCTCCTGGTTCTACTGACAGTTTCCTACCTGGAATGTTTTCATTAAACTTGGGGGGTGTTTTTCAGTTTACCTTTTTAATTATTTCTTTTCTGTGCCCTTTACAGGCTACTCTGCTTTCTGTACTGACTGAGCTGTGAATTCGTGGAGTTTGATCAGTTCAGGCCTCCCTTCTCTCCTGTATTCAGGGATAAATCAGGGAATAATTTGGATTGGAAGGGGCCTTAATGCCCACCTAGATTTAAGTCTCCTTTAGAGAAGGGCTATCCTCCACTTATCCACTCCCTCATGTAATTTATATTAATTAATTGGGGTGGGGATTAATTCCAGGCTGGGAGTTTCACTGCAAGCAGCGTAGCCTCCTGCCCCAAAATCTCCTGTTGACTATGGCAGAGGTAGAATTGATCTGAATTTTTCAACAAATTCCAGACAGCCTTTGCAAACTTGGAAGGTTTTAAATCAGGCTTTAACACAGAACACTTTGGAATGTAAAATTCCCCCAACAGCCTGGCAGGGCACCTGGGATGCTCAGCCACATGGGGAGATGCTGAGGAGCTGGACAAACTTGGAATTAGCAGAAATTCCCTGAGCATCCCCAACCCAAATCCTGCTGCTCCAGGCCAGAAAACCAGGGTGGGTAAACCCTTGCTCCTGCAGAAAGTTCAGAGTGGTTTTGTGTCTGGTTTGTAGCACCATCCCCTTCCCCACCAATCCCTCAGGGATTCCTGAGGGAGCACAAAGTCACCCTTGAAGCTCTCTCTGAAAACCAGTCCCTTCTTCCAAAATAATTTGAATTTCTCACAAATTACCATTCCCTTTCCTTATTTATCACCCCCCACTCCCAGTTCTTGTGTGATCTGCAAGCATTAAAAGGGGTTTTTTTTCCAGGTCATTACTCATTCCATGGAAACGCGTTAGGCCATGGCTGGATCTCCATGAGATGTTGCTGAAAACATCCCCATTACTTTTGCAATTAGTTTACACCACTTTTAAATCTGCTTAATAGGGGCCACAGTCATTTTTTATGTCCTAATTTCTTTTATTGAAATGTAGTGTAGCACTGAGTCAAGGATAGGATTTTCAGTACATTATGGCAGCTCCAGAAGCTTTATCAGTCCCCTTAGCTCAGATTTTTGTTCCCAAAACCTGAAATCTTGGAGCCAAGCTGGCTGCCAAACCTTCTCTTAATTCTGTCTTTTTATCTAAATTAATTCTATCTAAATCAATACCTGTAATTTTTTACCATGACCAGTGCCAAGACCTATACTTTTGTGAAAGCACTTCAGCCAGCGCCATAAACACAAATAAAATGAGGGATGACAAAACAGGAAAAGTTAAGATTGATCAAAATAAGTTATACCTATCAAAAGAGGTCATATTTATCAAAATAAGTCATATTAATCCAAATAAGTCATATTAATCCAAATTCAGGGGTGAAGTAATCTGCTGATTTACTTTTTTTTTCTTTTTCATTTGGCTCGGTTTTGGTGTTGAAGCTTGTTGGTTTTTTTAAATACACTCCCCTGACAGAAACTATTCTCTTTTAGGAAATGATCCTTCCCCCAAGAAAATAACTTAAGCTCTTTCCTTAAAACAAAACCACTGTCAGCACACCTTTGAAAAGGGTGTCTTCAAGTTAATATCTGTTTCTCACTTAAAGAGTAGAAGTTCCCTTCCAGGCAGATTTTTTAATTCAATCAGACAATTAAAGGTAAGATTTCTCCATTCTAGGATTCTCTAAAGGGTTTAGGTGTTTAATTCATTTCAACAAGTCTCTGACTAGCAAGGAAATCCTTTTTGTTGTGATTTTTTGGCTTGTCCAGCAGATCTCCCAATAAAAGCTGGAGAAAGGATGGAGCAGGGAACCTCAGGCAGTTTCTCCTAACTACAGCTTCCTATTTTTTCTTTCAATTCTTTGTATTAATAATTACATATTAAACCTGCCCAGGACTCAGAAGATGCTTTAACCAGAGATGCTGCAGCCTGCAAGTCTGGTGATGGTGAATATTCCCTATGGAATGGGATGGCTCCATGGCAGGGGTACTTGAGAATGGTCAAATTTACATTCTCCTGTGTATTTAAAGGGTTTTGTTTGGATTAATGAGCTCTAGCTTCCAGTCTTTGAGAGCTTCACATCAGTTTTGGTGGGGATATTTACAGGAATATTTAGATCTATTCATATGTATTTTTATGGATGTGTGTATATGCAAATATCACAGCTCCATGTACCACTTTCCATATTTCCCTATTTTTCTATGAGTGTATTTTTCTCAATTAAGAAAAAAAAATTAATCACATGCTATAACTAAGAAAAGTAAATATTTTCACCCAAATTCTCCATGTCTGATACATATTTCCAAGAGGTAGCAGGTGTCCCTGGCCACTCCAGTTCAGAATTCCATAATTCCATCCATCCTGCTCAATATTTGTGTGTGGCTCCTGGACCTGAGTCAGTTCTCTCTCCTTGTTCAGCCAAGGATGGATCATTAGACTTGCAGCAATTAGATTTTACTTTAAATCAGCAAAATGGAGATTTCCCCCAATCCCATTTACAACATTCTTGGAGAAAATAGGTACAATTTCCAATCTCAGCCTCCCTTCTGCTCCATTGTTATACAAAATGGGCAGCAAGAGCTACACATAACTATAAAATGATTATGATTTATCTGGGTATTTTGTTCCTTTAATCTATTAGGCCAATTGTCCTAATTTAACTAAGTAATTCTGTTAATTTAACTTTGGGGTTAATCTTGCTTTAAGAACACTTTTTGCTGAACGGGAAGACTGCTCAGCTGGTGCATTTTCTTTTTAGACCTGAATGTAACCTTTTTTTTTAAAAAAAAAACAACCAAAAAACAACAAAAGTTTCTAGTACATCATGTGATCAATAGATACAAGTACTTTCATTTTTTAAATTAGTCTAAGGCTATTTTCCTTTTACTGTTGTATAAACAGGGAATTGAAGGGTAAAATAGTTAAAACTTAATGCTATAGTGCTAATGTGGCTTTTAAATCACGTCAGCAGCAATCACTGCATTATAATTAACAATTTATTGAACCAGCAATAAAATGAACATCACATTACTTCTTAAAGCAGCAGAATAAAATGGCTAATAAATAGCATAAGCCAGACAAATTGCAGAGTAATAGAAATTTTCTTAAGATTTATAGTGTGCAGAAAGATGGATGTGCTATTAGTAGGAGCTCCAATACTTGACAAAATTCTTTTTGCAAAGACATAGTTACCAGGCATGTCAGAGTTCACAAGTCTAAGTGGTTTATCCAAATTTCAGCTCGCTGCTATTACAGTGGGAAATACTCATTACAAGGTTTTGTAACTGCAAGCAACGCGTGCATTTGCCAACATTCAAACTGCTACTGCCAAAAAGATACTAAAATATTTTATAAACTGTCAAATAACAAGTCTGCTTGTTTAATCTGAGTCTATTTTCTACTTCACAGGCGGGAAAACCTCCCAGGCCCGATCCGGGGGTCTCCGCTCGGGCAGAACTTCCCTAAGATTTGGCATTTCTGAGTTTCCACCAGTTTTTGTCCTGTGGAAAGGGTTGGGTTGGGTTTGGAGAGAGGAGGGAAAGCCATTAGGGAGGGAAAAATGGATTGAGTGGAGCTGGAAGCTCTGTTAAATACCTCGTGTCTCCCAGGGCTGGGGTTAGGGGAAAAGGAAACCGCGTTGCGCTTTCAGCGTTCCTGCTGTTCCCTCGTGTTGTGATTCCTCATGTCAAGAGTGTCTCTCTTATGTTCTGGTTTCAGCATAACAGATGCAGTTTTACATGACGTGTCACAACATGGAGCATCAACTGGAAGGAGTCTCAAAGAGCTTTTTTTTTTTTATTTTTCTTCCCAATTTTCTTTGGGTAAAGAAAAAAAAATAAGACAAAAAAAAACCCCACCCTGCTTTTTGCTGGAAAGCGAGGTGAGGGAGTTTGCCATGCAGAGTTTCCTTCAGCCACTGTGAGGAAAGCACTTCCACTCTTTTATTTTATATTGAGAGATATCCAGCAACTGCCTCACGTTCAAATTTCAGATTTATTTGACGTGCAAACCTTGATGTGGAATGGAGTTAATCCTGGCAGCAATTAGCTCTTAGACAACGGGGGCTGATGAGAACATGCACATCTTTAATAATGCAGCACTCCCCCAACCCTGAAGATAAATTACCATTCACTGTCTGGCTGAAGGTGATGTTGATTACGTGGTGAGAGTGTTATTCTATCATTTCCCCAAAAAAAAAAAAAAGCTGATTTCCTAATGACTGTGCTATTCCAACTGGGAATCCTACTGGGAACATCTTCAACCTCTTCTCTGGGAGAACACGGGGGGAAGGTGAGCACACAAGGAAGGGAATTCCTGGATTTCCATCACCCTACAGTCATGGCTGGGGTTCCAGCTCCATGAGGGGTTGGGAACAGGTGGATTTTAGGGTCCCTTCCAACCCAAGCTATTTGGTGGTGCCCAGGGATTTTAAATATACTGAAATAATAATAATAATCATAAAAACAGCTGGAGCCACCCAGCTCCCTGATTAAATGGGTGAGCAGCAGCCTGGATGCACTGGAATGATTATTGACACAATCTGGGATGGGGAGTTTGGTCTCCACAGACCAAGCAGGATTTTCCTAAGCTGAATTCAACACAAGAATGTATTTTTGCCTTTATTAATGAACTCCTCCAACAGGGAACCCCTAAAGAAACAGCAGAAATTGCCTTCTTGGGACCTGTAAAACTGATTCCTGCCCCTCATTCCTGGCAAGAGTCACTTCTCCTGTTCATCCAGCTTGGCTCTGAAGAGGTGGGAGCACTTTGTTTGAACAGCAACAACCACAACTGTGGCCTGGAGATCAGGAAAACCCAAAAGAGGACACAAATCCAAAGATGCAGATTCAGCCCCAGCTACCAACAGGACTAAAGGGCATTAAACTGATTCCAGACTTGCTGGGGGTTTTAATCTCCTGGACAAAAGGCCACAGCACAAAATTCAGAAGGACACTTTAATATTCCTCATTTCTGCAGAGTGATGTGCTATGGATCCTCATTCAAAGGAGGGGAGGGCATTGCCAACCCCAGCTGAAAACTCACATTTTGCAGAGGGTTGAGAACAAGACAAGCAGAAAGAGGCATAACCCCCTTGGACAGCACCCAGGAACAAACCAGAGCCACAGGGATAGGGTTTTCCCTAATATTATTCCAGCTGTTATTCATTGATGGCAACAGGTTTTTTTGCAGGAAAACACAAATACTTCATATCAGCTAAGAGAGCATTCAATAAACACTAAGAAAAATTTTGATTAAGAAAGTATTTAAGTTGAATGCCTTCCCCTTGTTTAAGCATTTGTGGTCAAGGTACAATTTCTGAAACAATAAAACTGGGAATAATAATGGTATAATGAACTTGAAGTATTTCAAAAGAAAGTCTTTTCTCTTATTTCAAGGTCCTCTTTCTCTTATGCCACCTCCTAATATTCTGAGGGGTTTAAAACTGCTTTTATTAAAAGCTCCTGAGAAACTCACACAAGACTTCTATTCCATGTACAACCCACCCTTCTCTCTTGGTTCTGAAAAAAAACCTCTAAACCTCAGATAAGTGTTCCAATTTGAATTAAAGAAATAAGAAATACAACACAAACAATTTAAAAATATCCATAATTGCATCATATGAACTCAGTGTCTGTGTTTTTCATCATGCTGAAGAAATACCTGGGTGGACCAAAGTGATTTTTGCTGTAGAGTTTCTGAAAAAGAACAAATGTCCAAAATCCAAGTCTGGTGCAGTTTTGCTGAAGGTGGGAACCCTCAGGACAGCTGAGTTAGCTGGAAATTCACTCATATGGGATTAAATCTCTCTGAAATTCAGGGGCTGCCTCCCTTTAACTGCACCAAACACAGCAAAAAACTCAAGGTATCTCAGCATGGGAAATGGAGATCAGCATGGAAATTAATTAATTTCTTCCATCAGCTGGACCACACCTAATTCTGTATTACTTCAGGTTTTAGGGAACTATTCAACAGCTCAGCCTTCTCTGAGACTGGAAATATTTTAAAGACATAATTTTTATGTGTTAAACATGGAATTTTTTTTTTTTTTTGGAGACAAGTGGATGAAGAAAGACTGGCAATACATGAAGTTTAAGAAATAATTGATACAGAAAACTGATCCCTGGACATTCCCATCACTGTTCCAGGAGTGGCTGTCCTGGTGGAACTCAACTAAACCCAAAGGGAGTGAGCAGTTCATGCCTTCAACTTGGGGAGAAACAAACAAACAAAAAAATTTAAAAAACAAACAAATTAAAAAAAAAAAAAATCAAATGTGGGGTGAAAAAAAATTTAAAAATCAATGTGACACTAACCATCAGAATTCTTGTAGGAGAGGCCAACAATGATTTCCCAAAATTATTTCCTCAGCAGAAAAATTTGCACCCTTTGGGTGAAGGAAGAGATGAGAAATAAATCACAGAATCACAGAAAATCCTGGCTTGGAAGGGATCCCTGGGGATGATGGAATCCAATCCAGTAAAACACCAGTGCAACCTTTCTGTAGCTGCACTGGAAAATATCTGTACTTGTCTAAAAATTCGTGGAAAACACATGGATAACTGGATCTGACTTCTTCCAAGCTCTCTATTACCACCTGGAGAATTTATTTAACATCTATTTGTTGGCAAACCAGAAGGCAACTGGAATTAAAGGATGCCCAGGAACACCTCAAGGCTGTTAAAAAATAGAAAAAATTCCATCTTTAAAAGAGGCAATTAGAAATATTTAAGTGTTGTATAAATAAATGGGTCACCTCTGTTTATTTGGGGGGTTTTTGTTGTTTTTGGGGGGGTTGGAGGGTTTCTTTGTGTGGTTTTTTTTTTTTTGTCTGTTTTGTTTTTTGTTTTGTGTGTGTGTTTTTATGGTTTTTTGGGATTTTTTTAGTAGAATAACTTTCATGTGGAAAAAAATCTTTTATGCAACCCAACAAGGTGCAGAGATTTAGGAGGCATGAAAAGTTGCAGTAAATCACCTGTATTTTAGATTATGTCTTAAAGAAATTAAGTGAAATAAGAGTTTATAACAAAGAACTTTGCTACCCAGGAACATGTTCCATAAAATTCTCACAAGCTGGTCAAACCAACACTTCAAATGTCACAAATTCTTTCTAACACCACCAAAGTTTTTACAGCTGTGGCCCTCAGTGGCCAAGCTCACACCCAGAGCTGTGCCTTGCCCATCACCTGTTTATTTTTTGGGCCACTGCACATGGTCCCAGGGGAGTAAAAGCAAAGGAAATGCAGAGTTTTTGTGTCTGGCTTTTACATTTTTTGTCTCAACTTCATGGATGGGCATCACAAACCTCAAGGAAAATGCACAGGTTTTCCAAAGATACTCCCTAAAATCCCTGGGATTTGTTATCAGCTCTGATTCCAGGTAATTCCCCCAAGAGCAGCACATCTGGGAAATTCACTTTAAAAGGGTGTTTTTGCTAGAAGAGCATGTCCAGGGAAACCTCTTAGAGTGCACATGAAATAACTGTACAGAGCATCAGCTCTGCACAGAGCAGCAAACATCAAATATCAGGAACTTTTCCAACAAAAATGAGGATCATGAAGCCAAACCAAGGAGAACTCTGGGGAAATGAAGGCAAAACCTCACTGAGATTTTTCCAACATCCACTGTGGTAGAACAAACACCAAATCACCCAAAATGTGTCAAATATTTCTCATTTCAGGATCTAAAAACCTACATTTCCTCTCCTAGTGAAATCAAAATCTCTAGGAAAGCTGCAATTTCTAGTAAAAAAAAAATAATTTGGCAACTAGAATTTCCAAATTCAGCATGGAAGAGTTTAATTTATCATAAATTTGCTTTGTTTTTGGAGCAAAACACACTGACCTGACAAGTAACTACTAAAGGGGCATACACAGGATTTTGGGACAAAAACAAAAACAACTATTGAACAACTGCCTTAAAACTTCTAAGTCTCCTGTTGATGAAAATAACTGGGATAGGAGGGAAGGAGAGGAATCAGCTAAAATATTTATTTTTTAAAAAACTGAGCTAAAAATCTCTTGGTTTTTGTTTTTTTAAGAATCACCAAATCTTTGAAATAATGAGTGGATTTTTTTTTTTAGCTGCTCAATTGATACTGCCTTATTAAAAAGCTTCATTAAATCTGTTGAAATAATTTTAAGAACTTGAGCAAGGCCTGTCATACTTCTGCAGTTTAGACAAGCCAGGTATTTCTGGTGGGAGCAAATTTTCCTTCTGCTGCCATCTTGTGCCCCAGAATCTCAGGAAAAAAAAAAAAAAAGCCTTTATTAAAGTTTCCCCAACCACTTTAGGAAGCTGGGAAAAGCTCTGCTTTCAAGGAGGATTTGAAGGAAAATACTGAGATAAGAAAAGTTAAGGGATGTTATTCCCAGGTTAATTCCTCATGGACAGGAACAACATCAGGCCCTGTATTACCAAACCTTAGAGCAATAAAAAAATCTGCCCTGTTTTGGGGACAAAACTCTGACCAGAGGGCTCTAACACAGCATTAATGATCAGTCTGACCAGTAAAAGTCTCTTTTCTTTCTCTGTCCTGGCAGATTTGATATAAAATCAATATCTCTTGTAAAAGAAATGTTGTATTCTTAGCCACTTGATTCCAAAAAACCTAAAATCTTCCAAATCCTCCATGCTTAGAACCCAGACCATCTGATTTTTGAGAGACCACAAGGATGGATCACATCCCAGAGGAATCTCCATGCAGCTGATGCCAGTTTATAATCCATGTAAAAAGTGCAAAAGTTTCCAAAACCCTTCCCTGAGTTCTTGATTAATAAAATCAAGAGAAAAACCAGGATTTTTAGCACTGCATTATCAACAGAAAGTTTGGCTTGAAAGGACTTTTAAATCTTTCTTGTTCCACCCCCTTTTCATGGGCAGAGACACCTTCCACTATCCCAGGTTGCTCCAAACCCTGTCTGACCTGACCCTGAACACTTCCAGGGATCCAGGGATTTAATGTTTACCAGAGATACTCTTAAAAAAAAAATTAATCAAAGAAAAAGATGCTACAAGATTCCCTCATTTCCAAATGAAATTTGGAAAGAAATTCATGAAGTAAGACACAGAGCTAAAGTTTTCCCAGATATTTTCACAACCCTACTGCCTGTAATCTCTGACCTTCAGAGCACAGATTTTGGTGCAGAATGAAGCTGAATAAATGGAATTTAAAAATAAACTCTTTTGGAAACAGAAGAGATTTATTGAGACCTGCCCTTCACAAGAGGGGTTTTTACCCCACTCTACATCCCCAAATTTTTGTCACTGGTTTGAAAAGCCTGAAAAATCTGGATATTTCCTAACTCAAACCATTTTATTAAGAATGTAAAAATGTGTGCTGGTTCTGAGCCCCAGTTATGGTACAGGAATGTCAAAATGCAAAATCTCATCCAGAGTTCCTACCCCAGAGGTTTCTTGTTGGAGCCAAGGATGGATAAAGTCCCTGGGGGAACACACCTACCCCAAATAATTTTCCCACTGCCCAGACACAAATATGGCACAAAAGGAAAAATTCAAACTTTCCCTGGATTAAAAATATTACACCTTATATCAATTTAAACTATTGAACAACAGGTTGAATGTCAAAAGCATGAAATGTGGTGTCTGCTTTCCATAGGATTTCAAGGAAACTGACTTGCAAGGCTCAGTGATTTTTCATTGAGGAACTTCAGAGAACTACAGCAGGGAAGGGTTCTGGGCAGTGGAAAGCAATACAACACAGAAATAAAGAATTTAGCTAAGTTATTCAATATAAAAATATCCAGAAGTCAGAAGTGAAAAAGGAATAGCAAACACCCCTAACTGTTCAGTACTGCAGGTGGGGAACACCTTTAAAATTCCAGGGAAGAAAATACAAGGAAGCATAAAAATAAACACAAAATTCCCCCAATATTATCCTCATTTGTGCCCAATTGCACCTACCTTTGTGAGTACATGAAGGATGACACAACTTCATATCCAACAGCACCAGCAGAGGAATCCCACACCTTAATCCAGGCAAAAAAAGCTCTGGGAAAAGGGAAAAAGCAGTGGCACTGCTCCCTCCCTGGTGAGCTCAGCAGGTAAAACCAATCCAGCTCCCAGGTGTCTTCCTGTGGCTTAAATAAAGGATGAAATTGGGGAAAATTACATAAACACCAACAGCTGGGGGCTCAGAAGGCCACCACATTTCAGGAATTTTTGTCAGTGATATTTCATGATAAAGTCAGAGGTTCTCACCCTTATATCAAAGAATCCAGGCCAGTGGCTGCATCTTGGATTCAGGATTTGCATTTATTTTAATTATCTGTCTGCATGACCTCTTGTTTACTGGGCACCTGAAGAGGTGACTTTTTTTTAAAGAAAGAAAACATCAGCTCTTGGATCTGGAAATCCCTTGCACATAATGTGCATATATCACACTAAAATGTCCCAATTTCCTCAGCTGGACAGAGCAGGGGAGCAGGAGCAGCAATTTAGGGATAGCTCTGGGATCTTGTGAACCACAGCCACCCCTGCAGGCTGTGGGATACAGGGGTGCATATTCCAGCTGGGATCCAGCATGGGGCTGCTCTGGGAGGTTTGGGGATCATGGGGAGGTTTGGGGTGAAAGGGAGCCCAAAGCCCATCCAGTGTCACCCCTGCCATGGCAGGGACACCTTCCAGTGTCCCAGTGATGATTTGGGAAGGCTGAGCTGAAACAGAAACCAGAAAGAGCTGGAGAATAAAGTAGAGATTTATTGAAAGGCCTTTAGGGTACACCTTGGGCAGGACAGGGCTTGACCAGGGCTACACCCAAGGTGGACCCAAAATGGTCACAAAATTGTCACAAAAAGGCTGCCTGGTCATGAGGTCTTACATTTTGATCAGTTTTGGTCCATTTGCACATTGGGGTTTCATTGTCCCATTCCAGCTCCAGGTTCTGCAGTCCCACCCTTCTTGTTCCTCCCTCCAGCCACCCTTGTTTGTGCTTTGGGGCTGAAAGTTGTCCTTGGAGTGCAGCAGGACAAGGATTTGTTTTGTGTCCCTGCTGTGTGCAGAGCTGAGTGCCCCTGACTGTGAGCTCAGAGCTGCACCCTGGGCACCACAGAGCCTGAAATACATCAGATATAAAACTGAAGGCATCAGCAGTGTGCTCCAAGCTCTGTCCAACTTGGCCTTGGACACTGCCAGGGATCCAGGGGCAGCCCCAGCTGCTCTGGGAATCCCAGCCCAGCCAGGAATTCCCAATTCCCAATCCCCCACCCATCCCTGCCCTCTGGCACTGGGAGCCATTCCCTGTGTCCTGTCCCTCCAGGCCTTGTCCCCAGTCCCTCTCCAGCTCTCCTGGAGCCCCTGCAGGCCCTGCCAGGAGCTGGGAGCTCTCCCTGGAGCCTTCCCTTCTCCAGGGGAACATTCCCAGCTCTCCCTGGAGCCTTCCCTTCTCCAGGGGAACATTCCCAGCTCTCCCTGGAGCCTTCCCTTCTCCAGGGGAACATTCCCAGCTTTCCCAGCCTGGCTCCAGAGGGGCTCCAGCCCTGGAGCAGCTCTGGGTTATCTCCAGCAGCTCCACTAAAACAAAGGTGAGCAGCAAAGACAAAAGTTCTGAGCGAGCTGCCAGCGAATTGAAATGGGATTCCACAGATTTCAGCGGACATTGGGCTGGAAAATGCAGCATTTTGTGTACAGGCCCAGCTTTGGCTCAGTCTAGAAAGGCTCCAGGCTCTGCTCCCCTCCTGGAGCTGCAGCATCCGACAGGACCATCCATCCTGGAATCACCTGGGAACACGCTGACACTTCAGGAGGGGATCCGTGAGCATTTTAATTCTGTTAAGACCAAAATAATGATAAACAAGGATAATAGTTACAAAAATTTGCCCTCCCAAAAGAGTCCTAGAAATCCTAATTTACTGGCTGGTAGCTGGTAAAACAGAAATACAGTAACTTAATAATCTGAGCATAGCAGTTTTCAGTGAGGAAAATTAACTAATTCATTATCACTTCTAATTTGCTGAGGCATAGCTGCCATATTTGTAAAATCAGCAGGTTGGGAGAAAAAAAGCAAGTTTTTAATGAATGTTCTTTTTCTCCCCTTCCCAGATCCATAAATGATACAATTACTTAGCTCCCTCTAGTGCCAATTCCTAAAATAAATTTCCCACTAATGACTGCACTCACCAATGTAATCATCGGAGCAAATTAAAAATTCACTTGGCAATAATTAACTAGTGAACTCTCAAAGGATGGAGTAAATTGCCATGAACCAAAGCAGAATTCAACTGGTGTCACAATTACAAAGAAAGGTCAAACGTAGGCTTTCTGCAATAACAGAAATACAAAAATCCATGTGCAGACATTGTGGGGTTTGAACAATCCAGGCACACGTGCCAATGAGGAGCAGCAGGCAGGGAACAGGGACAGCACAAGGAGCAGCTCCAGCATCCCCCTGACATTTCTAATCCCATTATTAAAGTTGCTTTAATTTTTCTCTTTTTTTTTTCTCTTTTTTTTTTCTTTTTTTTCATTGTACTGTTCATTTCCAAGGCTTGGTGGTTTGACATTCAAAAAGATGCTCCGTGCTGAAATAGGACACTTAAAATTAGTTAAAATTGTTAATAGTTTCATATTAATTATGGTTTATTAATATTAATTAATAAAACTAAATAGTAAAAACTCTCTTTTTATATAAAATAATAGTAAGTATATATTAAAAGTAACAACAATACAACCAGAGGAATCCTTGTGCTCATCCAGCTGTTGGAGAAAAAAGGCATAACAGGGACAGGAAAGTTCCTCATCTTGTATTTCTGCTGTGGTTATGCCCTAAGTTAAAATAACCCTGAAAAAACCCTAAAAACAGACAATTTGTAAGAACAATTGGGGGTTTCTTATCATTGTGGGGTGGTTGTTCTATGCTCTATCTCTGGATTTATTTCCTTTGCTTCCATACACAAAACACTTGAAGACAAAGGATTTTCTGTGCAGGACAGATGTTGTAATCCCCTTTTACTTGGAGTTGTAAAGCAGTGACCATTCTGCAAACTCAGGTGTGTAAAGTTGGCCAGGCTTAACTTGGAAGAGATGCCACAACCAGAAAAGTTGAGTAATGAGTAAAAGTTCCCATTTAATGGGCATCTTTGGGGAAAAGCATCTCACTGAACTGCCAGAGGCTGGGTTAGGTGGGAGATTGGGAAGAATTTGTAGAATAAAGGTGGGGAGGCCTTGGGAGAGCTTTTCCAGGGAGCTGTGGCTGCCTCTGGATCCCTGGAAGTGCCCAAGGCCAGGCTGGATGGGCTTGGAGCAGCCTGGGATGGTGGAGGTGTCCCTGCCATGGCAGGGGTGGGATGAGATTTAAGGTCCTTTCCAACCCAAACCATTCCAGGGTTTTGTGATGATTGAAACCTTTCCCAACCATCACCTCCTGCCCCACTGTCCTGTCCCTTTTCCAGGCTGCTCCAGCTGCATTTCTCAGCTTTTTTGGGAAGAGCAGCCCACGTGAAAGTAGCTGTGGCTGTTTCTGAAAGGACACAGCTCTCTGGGAGCACCACCCTCAGGCTGTTCTGTAGGAACTGAACCAAACATTTATATTTTTAAAAACCCCAAACTGAGCTCTTGTTTAGGATGTGAAGGACAGGGCAGTCCAGCACTGCCCAGTGATCTGATCCAGACCTCAGTCACCTTCCTGCAGGAAAAGTCAATCTCAGGTAAGAGAAATGGATTTCAATATTCCAGTCATGAAAGCTATCCCAAAAATATTTTTAAAGTTACAAGATCATCTGGAAATTTTTAGGCCACGGCAAGAGAAAAGGGAAAGGAAAAGGAAAAAAGGAAAAGGAAAAAAGGAAAAGGAAAAAAGGAAAAGGAAAGGGTAATAAGCTATGGCAAAAGATGAAAATTTAATCAGAACAAAATTTTAGATGAAAATTTAATCAGAACAAAATTTGAGATAAATTCCATTTTCTTAAAAACCCACAAAACACATTTTCAACCTCCAGAGAAATATCTCACACCAAGCAGCCTGTAGGTGCTACTGCCAAATGATTATTATTTTAATTATATATTTTCCACATTGTAATTTCATTTGTGACTATAGTACTTACTGTACTAATATTTATAATAACTTTTATATATAATTGCAGTACTAAGTACTAAATATTAAATATTTTCTTTCCCAAGTGTTTAAGGCAATGTTGGACAGGGCTTGGAGCAACCTGGGATAGTGGAAGATGTCCCTGCCCTTGGCAGGGGTGGGACAGGATGGGCTTTAAGGTGCCTTCCAACCCAAACCATTTAGGATTCTGTGATTCAATAATCCTATATATTATTATTATTATTATTACATTTATAGTACATAGTTTATAAATAGTATATTTTTATATTTTATAATAAGTCACACATTTCAATGGCTTCTTTCTCTGGCCCATATTTCCACCAAATAAAAAGCAAACAAAATCAACAACCAAAAGCCATCAGTGGTAATAAAGCACTGATAAATCCACCACTGATAAATCCAGGACACCTCTGTCATGGGATTAGTGTTCCCAATAACCCAAACTGAGGAGCTGTTGAGCATAATTCTTTTAAAAGAGAAGATGCTTTACAGATAAATCACCCAGCAGGAATTTCCAATCCCCACCCCACCTTTCCTAATGCTGAAACAGCACCTGCAGCTCAGTATAAAGATGACCAACCCCAAATTAACCCTCCATGGAATTACTGGGATATATTTGCACAATAATGGGAATTGTGCAGATTTCAGAAGGCAACCAACCTTCACCAGCCACAGCAAAAGCTAAACAGGACTCAGCTGTGGGAGAGCAGCACAGGTTTGAGTTTATTTCCAAATTGTTGATTATTTCAAGACTTGGAGCACATGTTTCTCTTCCACATCATTACAGGACAAGCAGCTCAGCATCATTTTTAAAGGCATTAAAAATTTTCCATGGATTTTAGTGGCTTTAAAGGCAGGATAACTCTATGCTGTATGTAGTAAACACACATCAAAGGTGCTTTTAGGAAACATCATCTTCTGATGAGAAGAGCTGTTTTAAAAGCTCTGCCTCCACTCAGAATTCCCAATCCCACTCCTGCTGCTGTCCCATCCCTGACTTGGGATAAACTTCCTGAGGGTCTCCTGGGATCCTTTGCCTGTCAAATTTCAAATCTCCCCCCCACATTGAGAGTCAGCAGCACAGGGGGTCCTAAGGCTGCCCAAATCAAATCATTAAATCCTTCAAATCTTTAAATATCCTTTGATTTAACAGATTTAATAGAGCTCTGTCTGCAGTTTGTTCAACTTGAAGCCATCCTCTAAAAAAGAGTGCTTAGGAGCACTATAAAATCAGTAGCTGGCAATCTCTGGATATAGGACTACCTAAAAAAAAAACTGGAATTTTTTTTTTTTTTTAAGGCAGCTTCTTTAGGCAAAGGGAAGTGGCTGCAGGATTTAATTTGCTCTGCTTTGATTTCTTGTTTCTTTAAACTTTTGCCAGAGGTGATGGGAGTGCCAGATGCACTTTTTTTTTTTTTTTTTTTGGGTGTACTGTAAAATCCAAATAAATTCAAATAGCACATGCTTGGGTTTGGTGTTTCCCCTATGAATTTTTTTTTTCCCCCTGTGGAAAATGCAGTCAGTAGGAAAATAGGTATTTCCAGTCTGTCATGAGAGCAGCCACAACGAGGATTCAGTAAATCTCTCTTAAAGAATCACTTACAGAGGGATTGGGAGATGAAAAGACATTTTCCTGCACATGAAGAGATTTGTAATCAGCGGTTTTCTTTTGTGCTGCAATTGATGCTTCCAAAATTACATTTACTGGAGCGCCGGTGTTTAATGTTTCAGACTGGAAAAAAACAAACAGGAACGAGCAAAAACAAACACAGTGGAATTCTCAGATGCTCAGCTTCCTTGCAAAGGTCCTCTATGGCTCAATTGAATTCATCAGTACTCAAAAATAACTTATAAAAAGCTTTGTGACAGTGGTCTGAAGTTTGACATTCATTCACTCTATAGGAAAATGAGATTATTCAAATATACCCTTCATGAAAACCGTCCAGGATACCTTAAAATCAATATTTTTAAAGCAGGATCTTTAAAAACCAGCAGTTATAATTAGAGCATCAGTTCACTCTATCTGCATGTACAGCTTAAATTCCTTAAATTCCTGGAATTAAAGTTAAAATTGAAGTTAAATTCTTAAAATATTTTTAAGCACAGCCCAAAGTACTCGAAGTTTTACACCACTAGAAATTTCTGCTTACTGGAAAGGAAATCAAATGTGGGTTTGATTAATTGATGTAGTCACATATTAAAAACTTTTGCTTCTTATCCCATTAAAAGTAACACTAATGAGCAATGGCTGTGACCTTCAAGGGGAAAGCCACATGTGCTTCAACCCCTCAATATTTACCACCCAAATTTAATCTTTATAATGGACACCTTAAAAGGAATCTGATAGAAAATACTAAGAGCTGCTCCAAAAGTAAAACACTTAAGGAAGATTTTGATTAATGCCTCGTGATTAATCAATTGATTAATACAGTTTTCAATACAGATGTGAGGACAGTGTCTACTTTAATCAACCCTCCTGAACATGGTGAAGACAAATGATGCTTTTTTTTTTTTTTTGTAGATTGAAAAAACAAAGCCCATTTTAGCAGTTATGTAAATTACAAGTCAAGCCTTCCTTAGGATACCCAGATTTTCCCTTTTACAAAAACCCTTCCACACGGGAACTGTTAATTAGGTAATTGTCATCCTTTTGGGAAGGAACTTGCCATGAACCTAAAAGTAGTCCCACTTTCAGCCAAATGAGTGCACTTCTTTAAAGAAATTGTTTTAGAATTGCGCTATAATCCATATTTAAAGTCCCTCTCCCTGATATTTCTTTATTCTGAGACTGTTTCTAATTTGTGATTATGCTTTCTACCATACTAAAACTGAAATCTTTATTCCAGTCAAAAATAATCACCCCGTAATTACTGTGACAAACTGCCCAAGCTGTATCATTGTGGCCATTCCGACTAATGATATTGTATTAGAATGCCGAGCAATAGACTTCAAATGGAAAATATAATTATGTGCATTAGTTTGTCTAAGCATTTATAAGATCACATATCCATCAGTTATCAGGTCTCATAAAAAAAGCCATATATCACTGTCACTGCTGGTTTTGTTATTGGAAATGGGGGCTGTTATGGACTCGGCTTAGGATGTGTGGCTCAAATTCCACTTTTTCTGTTGTCCAGTAAATCCTGGTGAGCTGGACTCCTGTAAAATGAGCAGAATTTTCAGCTGATGGCACGGGAACAGGTTATTTGACAGCCTCACCAAAGTTTAAACTCAATGTTTAAGGTGCTAAATAATCTTGGAGATGTGTTTGAGTTTGCTGTGCATAGAGTGGTTCACAGAATCATGGGATCTTTGAGGTTGGAAAATCTTTCCCAGACCATGGAGTCCCAGCTGTGCCCACCTTGTCCCCAGCCCAGAGCTCTGAGTGCCACCTCCAGGAATTCCTGGGACATCTCCAGGGATGGGCACTCCAAACCTCCCTGGGCATCTCCTGCCAATCCCTGAGCCCCCTTTCCATGGGGAAATTCCTGCTGCTGCCCACCCTGAGCTCCCCTGGCCCAGCCTGAGGCCGTTCCCTCTCCTCCTGTCCCTGTTCCCTGGGAGCAGAGCCCAAATCCCCCCCTGGCTGTCCCCTCCTGGCAAGGAATTCCAGAGAGGGAAAAGATCCCTCTGCATCCTCCTTTTCTCCAGCCTGATCCCCTTCCCAGATCCCTCAGGGATTCTCCAGCCCCTTCCCAGCTCCCTCAGGAATTCTCCAGCCCCTTCCCAGCTCCCTTTCCTTCCCTGGACACGCTCTAACCCCTCAGTGTCTCCTCTCTTGTCAGGAGGGGCCCAGAAATGATGCCAGGATTGGAGGTGCCTCACCAGGGCACAAATCTTGGCTGCACATCTCCATTTCTCCTGTTTTCAAAGCTGAGGAAAGCCCTGAGCACCCTCTAAGCATCCCAAGCAAGCACCAAGCCAGGTTCACCTTGGCTCAACTTCAGTCTGATTTCACTCAGGCTCCTTCTCAACATGCTTTGGAAAACTAAAATGTTTAGGAGACTGGGAGGGAGAGTCCTTCCTGACCTAAACAATTCCTTGATTCCATGTCAAGGAGGATACATGGAATCATGGAGGAATCATGGAATAACAGAATGGTTTGGGTTGGAAAGGATTTCAAAACTCATCTCATTCCACCCCCCAACACCTTCCACTCTCCCAGGTTTCTCCAAGCCTTTTCCAACCTGGTCCTGGAAACTTCCAGGCATGGGGCAGCCACATCTTCTCTTCTGTGCCAGGGCCTCCCCACGTATCATCACACAACAAAGATAAGTTATTACATCACTTATTTCTACAAAACAGTGATGAGTGACCCTGAAAAAATATAAATAACATTTTTTCTCTCTCTTTTTGGGTCATCTGAGCCGAATCTCTGTGGTTTTGACACCCTGCTGAAATAACACCACGCTGCATTTTGGTGCCAGTATAAATTTCAGCCATCCAAACAAGGCTGTGTATTTGAACTGACAAAGAATAAATTATTTGCATCTGGCATAACTGATGGTTGTGTCAAAGCCCTGGCATATAATTCTTAATCTTATAGATGCCTGTTTACTTGTGCATAAGATAGCAGTGCTGAGTCTCTTCCCAGAACAATTATCAGGTTGTTGCTACGGGCAAGCCTGGAACTTCCAGGGAAAGCCTCGTGAAAGTGCAGCCATCCCAGAGCTGAGAGGGATGCTCTGAATCAGAGCTCCCTGCTCTGCTTTCCTCCTCTGTGAGCCCAGGAAAATGGGAATTGGAATGTGCCAGGCAGGCACAGAGCCACAGGTGTTTAACTCTGGGTATTTAACTTTGCTTCCATGTGCTGCTTCCCAGGACAAGGATGCCAAACACCAGAGGAGAAATGTCACTCACCCTCGTCCATGGGCTGAGAATGTTCTGGGATAATCTACATGCTGCAATACAAGATTTAATTATTTTTTTTTGTATTTTTTGAATACTTTTTAAATGGAGACTCTCTTTCAATAAGCAAGGAGTTCATTTTTGGGAGGTTTTCTTTACAGTTGGTTGTAGTTAATAATGATTTAAATGTTTACAAAGAAAAATCCTCCAATGCAGACCTGGAGAATGTTTAAGATAGGTTGTTTTTCCAGGAGAATTTTCACAGGTTGTTATTAATCCTGTAATTTGTGATGGCTGGGTTTTATCTGATGTTGTGTGGTTTGTATTTATATTTATATTTAATAACCTATTGTATTTGATACTCAAATATGCAACAAAAGACACGAGAACCACAAGTCCCCAAAGGAACCTTCATTGCATCCCCTGATTTTTCCCCAATAAAGAGCTGGGGCTCGATTTGGAAAGATGAATAGGCCCTGAAATCCCTGCCTCTTTATTAACAGAATTAATTTTAAAGGGTCAATGTACATCCTAGAAAATTTGTCTCCTATTAAGATGTCCAGATGTTTTTGGTCTCTCTGTCTGACATTCCCACCATCAGAATAAATTGTATTTCCAGCCTAATGCAATAGATAAGAGAGAGGAATAAATCTCATCCAGTTCAGTTGATAAAATTAACATGCTGATGATATTTTAATGTTTCCATATAATCAAGGGAGCATGGATCATGCCTCCACCGGTTCCTAGTGTAATTCTGTTCTTTAATCTTTTCTCAAGGAAGGAAAAATCGAGCATTAAGAGAGGATTATGCAGCCAGTCTCGGGGCGAGCTGCCGGCGGCGCGGCCGAGGTTCCCGGGGATGGGATCAGCTCCATCCTGCTGCAGTGCCATGGACACGGCCTGGCTGCTGGGGGGAAAGCTCCACTGAGCTGGAGAATGGCATCAACATCTCAGAGACACTCAGCCTCCTCATCACCTCGGGCAGAGGGCTCGGAGCCGTCCTTGGTGTGTGGAGGGAATGGGAATGGTGCTGGAGATGAGGTGGGAGGAGCTCGGCCCAAAGCTGCTGGGGCAGGACAGAGGGACAGGGCAGCTGGAAATAAAAGTGTGTCCTGTCATCAAAGGGAAAGGAAGGACAGCAGAGGGAAAGGAGATGGAAAGGGGAGAGGAAAAAAAGGGGGAGGGAAGAGGGAGACGGAAGAGGGANAAAGGAAAAGGAAAAGGAAAAGGAAAAGGAAAAGGAAAAGGAAAAGGAAAAGGAAAAGGAAAAGGAAAAGGAAAAGGAAAAGGAAAAGGAAAAGGAAAAGGAAAAGGAAAAGGAAAAGGAAAAGGAAAAGGAAAAGGAAAAGGAAAAGGAAAAGGAAAAGGAAAAGGAAAAGGAAAAGGAAAAGGAAAAGGAAAAGGAAAAGGAAAAGGAAAAGGAAAAGGAAAAGGAAAAGGAAAAGGAAAAGGAAAAGGAAAAGGAAAAGGAAAAGGAAAAGGAAAAGGAAAAGGAAAAGGAAAAGGAAAAGGAAAAGGAAAAGGAAAAGGAAAAGGAAAAATTGAATCTAGGAATTACTCCTACTTGACAGAAATTTTTGGTGGTGGAATTCTTCAGGCAGGAGGATGTAGTTGAAGGGGTTTGAAGACCCAGTTCCCACAACATTTTGATGCTGTCTGGGTATTTAACTGATTCACAGAGCCTTAAACTCCTGGCTTTGGTCTGTACTGTGAGAAACATTGAGATGCATTCCCTTCACATGTTTGCAAGGGAAACATTCATCAGGTCCAGGAATAAATGGGACACATCAACAATCAGAATATATCCATATAATCTCCCTACTGTGTGTACTCAACTTCCTTTGGCATAGTTAAAAATAGAAATGTTATATGAGGAAATTATTGTAATATTGTTATAAGTTATTGCAACAATTGTATCACTGTTCCAATTACTGTACACATGGTTAAAAACTAATTTAGAGACAACAAAGAGAGATTGTCCAAACTGAAAAATAGGGAAGCTTCTTTTTAATAATACGAAAACCTGATTCCAGAATAATTCCTGTGTCTTTGCAGGTGGCCTGTGAGCTGGGCAGAAACCTGCTCAGGAGGAAGGGAAAGGCAGAGGTGACACAGAAAAGGTCCTGCTGAGGACACACAGATCTGGTTTGGGGAGTGCAAGACACAGAGACAAGCCACAGAGCAATTGTTTAAAAACCACCTCCAGAAGGAATTTCTACAAGGAAAGGGTTGCTAAACATTGGAAAGAGCTGCCCAGGGAGGTTTGGAGAGCTCATCCCCGGAGGTGTCCAAGGAAATCCTGGATGTGGCACTCAGAGCTCTGGGCTGGTGACAGGGTGAGGATGGGGCACAGCTTGCACTCCATAACCTTGGAGTTCTTTTCCAACCTCAGTGATCCTGAGATTTCCGTATCAGGAAAATGAGACTGCAGAGAGGTGCTTTGGGTGTGTAGGAGGATGAGGTAAAGGACACCCAGGTTTGAATCTCAGTTCTATCCTACAAGCCCTTAAAAACCATCCCCATTTTCCTCGCATCGAGCGAGACCTTGGCGATTCCCTCCTCCCTCCCCAGCCTCGGGATGAAGAGGAGAAGCACCAAAGCCTTGCCATCCCCCCCTGGAGCTCTCACACGTGCCCAGAGCTGCCCAACACGTGTGCTCAGAGCTGCAGGGGCAGAATCCTCACCCCTGAGCTCGTCAGTCACGGCTCTGGCGGTGATCTCAGAGCTCCTGGAGCGGCTCCGACGCCGCGGAACCGCTCGGAGCTGTCAGCACATTTCCAGCAGATTGATGGCTCCCAGGACCTCCAGTGTAGAGGGTAATGTTAAGGATCTGCAGTTACTCAGCTGAGGCTGGGATGAGGGATGCCTCCTTTCCAGGCCTGGTTATTGAATTTGAAAACCCTCATAGGTTTTGCTGTCACCGGTGTTGCTTGGGACGGGCTGTTATAGGGATGAGTTAAAAAGGGAATGGCTGGGAGAGGGAGCTTAAAGGAAAAGGAAGATGTATCTTTATGTTTTTCAGGTTAACGTAGTGACAAAAAGATAAAGTCTCAGTGTAAAATAAAATTTTTTTTAAAAAATCATTGTGTTAGGTTCTGCTCCATAAAGCAGCTTTTTTTTTACAGCCAAGACCTCCTTAGTGTAGAAGATCAGAGACAAAACTTTTTTTTATACAAAAAGTTTACACTAAGCAGAGGCTCACCATGAACTGAAATGCAATTTTTATATTCTATTTCACTGATTTTATTCTATTTCATAATGAATCGCCTTCAACACCAGGTTAAAAAAAAATTAAAGATAGAAAGCAGGCTGTAAATAAGTGCGAAGTCATAGAAACATTAAAAATCAAACCAACAAAAAAATCATGTTTTTTCTAACTTGTTACATTTAAAAGGAAAAGAACTACTGTTTATCATGTAATTACTCCTCATTTTCTGTCAAAAACCATTTCTATTCCTGAAGTAAGATATAATATTAGCTCTCTGCCTTCCCAATTCCACACATTCCTTCACTTCACAGCTCCTTGAACTGATCATGCTGCACATTTGGCCTTCATTGTTCACAGTATCTTGGTGTAATGAACACTTTGTGCAACTTAATGACTGTTAAATGTAAAAAAAATAATTGGAATGGGAACTTATGAAAAATCTTGGAGCAACAAATTTAATTCTTAAGTGGTGAACCTGGCTGTACATCTGCAAGTTTGTGAGAAATCTGGTTTTAAAAAATAATTATGTAGCCCTGAATAAGCATCTCTCACACCTGGGACTGGTTTCTTTGCACCAGAAAAAAAAAATATTAAATTACAAGTACATTTTTTTACTGAGCATCAGGAAGTAGCCAGAATAGTCTGGTATAGGTGGAAGACAAAGCTTCCCCATAAAAAGAACACTTTGAAAAGTGCTGTTTCTTCTGAACTTTTCTCTGTGACCAAAAACCAAAGGTTGCCATCCCATTTTGATGTTTCTGACTGGGAGGTCCATAGGAAAAGTAGAATTTAGTGAATTTTATTGGGAATTAAGTGCTTAAGTTTCTCCTCCAGAGGTATTTTCCTTTGCAGAAGAAGGCTGTCCCTCTTTTCTTCCAACTTCTTGGACATATTTCATCTCTTCATCCTTTATCAAGCTTCCAGCACCTTCGAGGAAACCACCAGCAGGATTTTGGTTGTTCCAGCAGGGCACTAATTATCCACAAAATGGACTCATAAATTCAGGGAGTGATTTATTGCTCTGGGATCCCTTTTTCCCTCTCCAGCACTGCCTGGAGCACAACACACCCCTGCTTTCATCTGGTTTTTCAGCCACCCAAGACCCTTTGCAAAACTTTTTCAGTGAACCAATAGTAAAAAAAACTTCCCCTATAAAACAAAAGGCAAAGCTGCTCACGAGGATTTTTTTTTTCCTCTTCTTTTCATCTGTCAATGAAATATTTAATGAATCAATCAATGGAAAGTCTCTAGGCAGGAGGGTTCTAAACTCAGTGCCATAAGTAGGCATTTAATTTTGATTTACTGAGGTGGTTATTGCTTATTAATCAGATAACATTATGAAAGCTGAGTATGTGTGTGTCAGCTGTACATTAATTAGTTACTAAAGTAAGAGAAGCTAAAGAGCACCAGGAGCTGCTTCCATGTCCCCTGAATTAATTTAATTACAAGGAAAAAGTTCCAGAGCACATTCTTCCACATGGGTAACCACTCATATGAAAACAGATTGCAACGAATAGTGAGGCCTTCAGAAAAAAAAAAAAAAGAAAAAAAAAAAGGCTTCTGGAAGTCACATAAGCAGCTGATAAATGTTAAAACTTCATTGAAAAAAAAATCAAGTAATTTTTTTTGTCAACAAATTTATCAAGTGCATGCAGGAGAACCAGAAGTTTCCTTTTTTTTCAGAATTATCCATGCTGTGACTTAGGAATAGTTTGGTTGTAAAGCTGGACATCCCATGCTAATGCCAGATTACATTAAAAAATTCCAATTCTCAATAACTCTCATCGTATCTCGATATATTTTCACCTTCTGTTTCAATATTTCCCTGAAATATTCATTTGGCACAACTCACAGGTGGAAAATCCCCAATATTGTCAGTGTTTGCTCTGCCAGGCACCCCACACTGCTGCAGGGAAATGTTCTGGGATTCATGGATTTATTCCCAGGGGTGAGAAGTTCCCTCCCTTGCCTCACTTTCCCCACCACTCTGCTTTATGTCCCCTCTCCAGCATGGGCTGAAACAAATTTCTAAATTTGACAATAGTTTTATAACTTTTTGGAAGTTTGGCTGTTGTGACAATATTATTTCTTAGAAGGCAAATATATTTAATTTACACTTAGCAGATTTAAACCATTTGCTGCAGCTGAATGTTAAAATCCCAAGGACTAACTGCAATTATTTTCCTGGTGATTTCCCAATGCAGCCAGGTAAGGATGCAGCCAGGTAAGGATGCAGCCAGGTAAGGATGCAGCCAGGTAAGGATGCAGCCAGGTAAGGATGCAGCCAGGTAAGGATGCAGCCAGGTTGGTGCTGCCCAGCTGGGCCCTTTCCCAAAGCCAGCACCTCTCCATAGCCTGGGAATGTAAAAACAAGCAACAGCCTGTGTGGTGTGGTGACAAACACAGTTCAAAGTGCCATTATCACTCGTTCTCGTGGTGATAATTAATCCCATCATCATTATCATAATGAGAAACCACGTCCTGAAAATGCTGATTGAAAGCCTCCAATATAACAAATACAGTCACTCACTGCCCTTTCAGCCTGAGGGATTCTTACATTTGCTGTTGATTAGCACAAAGCCTTACAAAGAATTTTTATGCCCCAATCCAAACTTTTCTAGTGTTCTTATGTCTCACTTCATGATTTCTTAAAATGTTCCATTCTAGCATGAAGTGCCAGGATTGCACTTTTGTTCATTAATTTGTGATGGATCTTTAATCAGATTTTTTTTTCTTCCTGATTCCTCTCCTCTCCCAGTGATGTGGTGACAAAGGAAGACAAAGAAATTGAGAGATATTGTCATGGTTTAACCTCAGCCAGCAACTAAATCCCACAGATTGACCTGCTCCCTCCTTCCCTGTGGGATGGGGAGGGGAATGGGAGAAACCTGTGGGTTAGGTAGGACCAGATTAATAATTGAAATCGATTATGGAAACAATTTTATTAATAATAATAATAATAAGGGGGAAAAGGGAAGGGAAGGGAAATGGGAAGAAAAAAGGAAGAAAAAGGAAGAAAAAGGAAGAAAAAGGGAAAAAAAGGGGAAAAAGGGGAAAAAAAGGGGGAAAAGGGGAAAAAAAGGGGGAAATGGAAAAGTGGAAGAGTGAGCTCAGAATTGCCATAATTATATGAAAAAGAGGTGGCTTTGGGAAGTGACCCCATAAAATGAGGTGTGTGAAATCCAAAACTCCTGCAGACGACCCAGTGAATCCTGAACCTCAAAAATATTTGTGAAATCTGTTTTGCACATACCATATTGCCATATCCTATAGCTCTGGAGATATGGAATCACCTGATAGTGGTGAAATTTAAGTCTTGCTCTGTAAACAAAGGTAAATTGGTTGATCAGAGGGGCTTCTCCCAGTGTTTTTATCTGTCCTGGATATATTAATTGGTTGTACACATATGCACAATCATCACATGACAAATTAAAAAGGGGCATGTAATAAGCTTAAGTCACCATAAATCACACAATAAACATCTGAATGGGAAAATTTAATAAACAATATGTTCCCACAACAACTTCACCCCCTTCCATTAAATCCACAACTCCCTCAGGACTTGTTCTACTATTCTCAATTCCTGACTACACATTACCTATTAAAAGAAGCAGAAAGAAAATAAAAAAGCAGAATTCACCATGCCTGGATATGTCTCTTTCTTTCACATTTTGGTCTGGCAGTTTGTCTTGTGCCAAAAATTCCAGCCTCTGGTTATTTTGGATGGAAAATGCTATCCTCCTACATGAAAATTCCCTTAATTTTAAAATTGTTTCTAATCTGCATCAACAAGAAACTCAGTGAATGGGTGAATGGGATATTCCTGGGGAAAGATCCCCTTGTAGATGGCTAGTGTGCCTTTTTAAGACCAACAGCTTGGATTTGGGATTCCTGCATCCCACAAGAACAGGGATCATTCCCAACCAGCTTCTCCAATAATGACCAGTGCAGATATTGCAAAATTGAAGTTTCTTTTTATACAAATATTTTGTTGCAGCATGCTCTGTCTTTGCTGGAATTCAACCACTTTTCCCAGCCTAAAATTCCCTAGTACACATTTTCCTTTAGAAAGAAGATGGATGTACCTCTGGAGAACACAGTGGGATTTAGACCTTTTCCTTCAAAGCACTCCAAAGTGACTTTGGACAAATGGCTGTTAATCCTACATTGCTCAGGTGTCAGAACTGATCCTATTTAACAATTTTGGTAATTAATTTGACAGAGGATGTGACTACACCAATTATGTTGTTTTTCCTGATGTGAATTTGGAAGGCAGTGCCAACTCCGGGGAATTTCGGACGACAGGTAAATGAAATGACCTGGGGACTTCAATGACAGACACAGGGTAAATTTTAGTAGTACAAAACTTCCAGTTTGGGAATTTAGGGATAAAATATTGGTACTTTTGAGGTTGTTTTTGGAAATGGAAGAAGAAGGTAAGGATTTCATGATGTGCTAAATATCAATCACTGATACAACAGCGCCATGAGCACAAATGGTGGGTGCATCTTATGATGCCAAAGGAATAATATTCCCATTAAAATCAGGAGAATATTCCCACTATTCTACAAGCACCATGTTGGGGTTGCCTAGTACTCCAGTCTGTTCACAGGCAGGAGGAAAAATCATCAAAATATGGAAAAGGGATACTTGGGGAAAGGTCCAACCTCTCTTAAGTGATGAGAATGAAAAAAAGTCATTTATTTAGGCCAGTAAGACGAATGAAGGCTTGGCTAAAACTAGCTCAAATCACTAGGCAAGGTGGGTGCAAGCATAAACTGGCTACAGATAAATCCAGTCTATTAAGAGAATATGTCTAAAGGACATCTTTAGGAATGAGAAAAGTTTTCCTTTGGTAGTAGAGGCAAACTAATGACTTTAAATTACAGTGGTCACTTTATAAACCCAATTCCATTGTACGTTTCCCTGGAAAAACTGGGCAATTCTGTAGCTCTTGCTGCCACTTTGAGTATGTTGAGTATTTCTTGTCTATCCCATGACATTGGAAATGAGATCCTGACACTTTAGAGTTGCTCCAAAATCCCATGTAGCAGCAAAAGATGCGAGGGTTTGAGTGCACCAGGTTTATTGGCACTCTTTGAACTGGATCTGACAGCCAGGAGAGAGGCTTACATCCCACATGGATGCTCATAAAGTGCTATTGCAAGCACCTCATGTCTCTGTAAATAGAGATATATACATAGCTATTGAAAAAAGATAAGAATATAGATAATAAATAGATTATCTACATATAGATAATCACAAGTACCACACACATGAGCCCATACATGGCACAGGCATGCACACACTCTCTAGACAAGAATGGATCTCAAAGTGAGGGGTAAATGTAGGTTTGAGATTTGTATTATTATTATTACATTAAACAATAAATGTGTGTTAAATAACCTATTTTGCTATTTCCACTCATCCTAAACACAGGGTGCAGCTCCCCCTCAAATCCAGACAAGCTGCAGAAACGATCCAGGCTCTTAAACCACATTTTCTTATGCTAAAACCTTCCATCTTTTGCAAGTAACTCATCTGATTTCCATGATCATAAAGAACTGGATAACACTAAATTATAACAACAGCAATCAGGGGCATGGGGAGCAAGAGGCTCCTCGATTGCAGCCCATGCATCACTCAACAGCCCCACAGAAGAAGAGATTGAAAAGCACATCAATTCACATAACTTCCTCCCAGTGCCCATTGTCTTTTTCAGTTCCTAATGATGCTGAAGTGTCTCCATGATTAAAATTTAAAGGTTTCCCAGTAACCAAGTAATTTGCCCAAAACTCCTTATCTAGCACTCACCACGAAGATTCTGATTTTAATATACCATTAATCAAGCTCCAGCCAAGTTTACTACTGATACTTTCAATTACAGAGGAACTAACTTCATTCTTCTCAGTGTGGCAGTGAGAGACCACTTCTCTGATTAGCCACAGCCCCTAAAAACAGGGATAACAGGGCCGGGCTGGATGCACTTTCCTGAAGGAACTATTTGTTGGGAATTACGATTTACTAAACAAAATTGGATCACTCTGCCACGGAATAAACTTCAGCCAGATTTTGAGCCCTACATACCTTAATTATAATTTTAAAAAAAGTGAGCTGATTTCAAGTTTTACAGTGTAATAACAACGTGGGGTTTGATGAAATGGAAATCGCGGCGACGGCGAATCGAGGCGGCGAGCTCCAAACATCCACGGATTTCCCACCACAAACATCCCCACAAATGCCCGTGGTGTGTGTTTAATTGAGGCACATGAATAGATCCACAATCTTCAATAGGACATCTCGTGCTCTGAGTGATGCACGTGCACCAGTGATTGCAGGATCAGTTATCAGAAAATGATCACCCGGTACAATTTATAAGAATTCCAACAGATTGCAAATAGCTATGATTTGTCACACAACATCTGGTCTCTTCTCTCCACAATCAAATGGACAAATGGAAATAACAATACAGGCTGTGAAATCGCAGCTTGGGAAAAAACAATTAGAGGGAAAGGGACCCCTACCTTACCCTGCCAGAGTGATGGAATTTGCACGGGGCTGCCTGGCTCAGATAATGAAGAGTCAGTGCTCGTTTGAGCTCCAGCGTGATTGCCACAAAAAGAAACATTTAATTCTGCAGTTGTTTGCACAGCTGCAGTCAAAATTTCAGGCAAAATGGGATGGTCCTGTGTATGCCCCAAGAAAAAAATTTACCTGTTCTGAAGAATTGACATCCTGTCAAGATGGGTGATGAGATGGCCAAAATTGTAAAGTTTTATCTAAATATATCAGCATTATCATTATCATTATTTACATATTTATCCTGCTGCACTATATTGACTATATGGTTCTGGATGCAGCTGACCATTAGTTCTATTTAATCCACCTAGAGAACATTAAGCACGTACCTTCCAAAATCACAAGAACTCTCTCAGCAGTGAAAGCAGAGGGACAGCTAACAATTAACTTGGCTGCAAATTAGGAATATCCATCACTAACCTCAGATTTGTGCAATACAATTTAAACTGAAAGGATATATGTAAAAATGTTGAGGAAAAAAATTAAAGAGGATGTTTACAACAACAGCAACTGAGGCAGATTTCCATTGATAGCACCACCCAGAGTCTCTGGATGGCACTGTCTGCTGGTAAGTTTGATTATCTGGTGAAAAATCAATTTGAGATTTAAGAAAAGAGCACTGAAACATCTGAGTTTCCTGTCATTCAAACCCAAAAGTTTGAGCTCTTATGTGGAAACCTCTTTTACTTAGAGGAGAGAGATTTGCATGAGGTAACAGACTTCCTTTACATTGATGTCCAAAGAAATGAAGGATTTGAGTGTTTTTTCAAATAATGAGTAAATCTGTTCTTTTTTGAGTGACCTCAGCACCGACCTCCTCTCTGTAGAACATCAGCACAGCTCTG
Source organism: Aegithalos caudatus (assembly GCA_013389925.1). Taxonomy (NCBI): domain Eukaryota; kingdom Metazoa; phylum Chordata; class Aves; order Passeriformes; family Aegithalidae; genus Aegithalos; species Aegithalos caudatus. Next base: position 2,130,735 of record WEIU01010503.1, read on the forward strand.
CAAGCAGTGAAATGAAAGCAACATCCAGGCAAGGAACTTCACTCTTTTGGTATTCATCCAAAAATTCCCAAATTCCTGCTGCTTTACCCTTCTTTCAGAATTTCTGTTCCCCAGCAATAAGCGGGATAAGGCACACCAAAGAAAAATAAAACCACTAAGACTGTTCCTGAAGTTCTCCTTTATCCCAACCACAGTAATACCTTTTTGGAAGATTTACAACGTTAACCAATTCTTTTCTGTCAAGTAGCAATTTTTTGGCAGGTCCCTTTTGCATGATTCATGAAGGACCAGTAAAAGGCTAATTGTTCAAATTAATTTGCGTAAATGACTAAGCAAGAGATAACAAAATTACATCTGCACTTGTTTGGCAAAGATTCAATAGCAGTGGCCCTGTACTGCCAGCTGCTTCCAGACAACACTCTCGCAGAAATTAAAAGCTACAAATATTAATTAATACACTTTTTTGGTACGTTAATTTGCACTGAAAGGTTCCGGAGTACAAAACCGCTGAGAAGATGAACCACGATAATTAGAATTAATGGCATGGATGCGTGTTTTTTTGCAGCTGAAGTTTTAAAAACCCATGAATGGAACTGGGAACTTGGAACTGACATTCTCATAAATCTCTATGATAATGCTGCTATTAGTATTTAGAAGGATGAAGCGCCGTGGCTCCGGCGTTATCCATCACGTGACACGTTGTATCCCATCTGTCACTGCAGCGCCGGAGACACCGGCGCTGTCCTTGAGGGAAAAGCTTTGGGAATTCAAGGAATTGCAGGATGGATGGCTCAACCCCTCCCATGACTCTCCAGCAGGAATAACGGCCCCGTGCTCTGCTCTTGTCAGCTCAGGGCTTGAGCAAACATTCCAGCTGTGGTTGAGTTGAGTTAAGGAGGATGAAGCGGAGATAAATCAGCAACAGTCAAATGTCACAGGTTTTTATTGTTCACTCCTTCCCATCAGGATGAGTTGGATGCCACTGGATCTGGTTTTTACTGGGGTTCACCCCATTAATTTGGCATTTTTTAGGGCAGCCAACGCCACTGGGCCTTCTCTCAGGGTGTTGAAATAGCAAACAATTTTCACGTGAAATCACTAATTTTTACATGAAATCACTAATTAAATCCTTTACCTGCTTCACAGTGTTATCTGCATATTTGCACAATGCAAATCCCCTTCCCTGTGGAAATGCTGTTGTAAGAAAACTAAATTTTAAATGCGTTTTGTCTTGAAATTTTGCCTGGAAAATTAACTTCAAATTTTATCTTCGGGCTTTCCAAACTTCTACATAATTATTGTATTTTACATCCTTAAAATACTTCACAGAGACCATGCTTCCCGTTTACTAATTACTTTTCATTGCAAAGAAACGTTGTAGAGAATGAAGTTTCAAGGTTTTAAAGGTAAGAAATTCCTAAATAGCACTTTTCCTTCTATTTTGAAGGATGCCTGTGCACACAGGCAATAAAATTGGTGACCTGGACCAGAAGGGATGCCTGAGAAAGACCAGACAGAGGAGATTATCCTGGGAAGGTGCAGCTTCCTCACCCTTCCCAAAAAGTCATCCCATGGCGCTCAAAGTCTCCCAAAAAAGCCAACACTAAGAGAGTAGGATGCAGAATATTTTCCCTTTGAGTATTTTGGTAGGAAAACCCTCAAAATTATGCAATCACAATTTATTAGAATTATTAGAATTTATTTTTGGTGTAATTCTTGGGGATGCCTTGTGCAGGACCAGGAGTTGGACTTCCATGATCCTTAAGAGTCCCTTCCAACTCAGGATATTCTGTGATTCTACTCATATTTTTATTCCTTTTTTTCTGAATCATTGGATCATCCTGAATTATTGGATCACTTTCCTCTTGTACAACAACTCTACTTATATTCTGCTTTCATTCACCTACATGGGCTAAAAAAAAATTAAAAAACCCAACTTGTTATGTCCCTTCTCTGATGACCTCATGGAATAAAATAAAAAACTCTCCTTGACCCCGACCCCAAGCACGTGGGTTGTTAATTTTGTGCAGTCAGACTTCTCACAGTCTCACAGATTTTCACAGCCCCATCCAATAAAAAAAGCCTGGAAAACAGAAATTTTATTAATCTGTCTGAGCTTACATTAATAGCAATAATAAAAATGCATCATAATTTATTAATTACTGTGAATTATAGAATATGTGAATATTTTTCCTCAACAATAGCATTATGTTTATGGTCCAAATTATTCACCCAGGTGGGCAGAAACCAATCAGCCACAGAAGTTAATACATTTCAATTAATAATATGAATTAATATATTTTTCCTTTCTGCACTCTGAAGACACAACTGTTTACCCCCACACAGACATGAGACAGAATTGCTCTGTGATTCACGTGGGGTAAATACACAGAGAGGTTTTGAGCCAAGTTAAATCAGGGATTAAAGAGAAAACTGAATAAAGTTGTGAACCACAACCCCCAGATAACCCAGGAGAAAAAAAACAGGAACACAGAGAAAACAAGCCTCAGTACCAAGTCATTCCTAATCATTTAAATTGTTGAAGAAAAGAAAATCTGAGGAAAAAAAATAAACCATCAACAAAATTTTGCATTTCTGTAGCAAAAATCCAAAGCACTTCATTGATGCTTCTGTGGGTTATGATCCCAATATTCCCAGTGGGAAAACTATCACCACTACAGCTTGGGAAAAGCAACAGGAAGGGGATAAACTTTGCCCAGAGCACAGGAAAACCCAGTTTCAGAGGAAGGCAGTGCCCCAGGTGGATCCCAGTGATCTCCAGGATGCTGGTCCAGAACATTCCATTGGTGTCACCCACTGGGCAGGGAGGACCTGGGAGCACCATCTTAATTCTTATTGCAGCATGTGGAATTTGTGGAATTGGAGCCTGACAAAGATCACCTGGAGCTATCAGGAGTTTGGTAGGCAGGGAATTCCTCTGAAATAAAATTATCACCTCTGTGATTTCCCATTAAAGCAAAGAGAAACTGTGGTGGCTGTTTGATACCAGATCTTCTAACATGGACTTCGCTTTTTCTCTCTGTCTTTAGTCACCACACTGGACTTGCTGAGACTTCCCAAAACACAGGATTTTGGTATTTTTTAGTGTGTGGCTTTGGTATTTTTGGTGTATTATTCTGAGGGGGTTTTTTGTGTATGATTTTGGCAAAACTTTCACCATTTTTGTGCTGCTGTCACTTGTCCCTCGCAGCCGCATCGTGAAACAAATTCCTGGCAATTCCTGACACTAAAATTCATGCTAAGAGTAACTTGAAGAGCTTAATTATTAATTAAATGAACTTCCTTTAGGCTGTAATAATAGACCAGCATTACTAAAAAGAGTACTTAAATTTGCATTTATGGCCCTTTACTGAAACCATTTGCTTCCCTGGAGACAATTCTTCTTTCTTCCATTTCATCAGTCTCGTGGCCCAGTGCAGGACATCAAACCTGTCATTATCAGTCTTGGTCTGATTGATCCAGAAGATTTGAGGAGCATTTGGTGTTTCCAGGGATGTAATAGCAGTAAGTAGGCAGCTGTCACCCAAAATTAGGGGAATTTGTGCCACTGGGCAGGTAGGAAATTGGTTACAGTGGTCATTGAAAATATACCAAATTACCCTCACCCACATCCAAAGCCCACAAAGGTTCCTGGGATTCCAAACAGGTGGATAAATCCAAATTGTGGAGGAGGTTGATGACCATCAGACATAAATAAAACAACAAAAATAAAAATATGCAATAAACCAGCCCCCAATATGAGAATATTGGGCACCAATCTCATTTCCTGGCAGTCTCTTGGTGACTCTCAGAAACAGCTCCTGGTGGCAAAGGGACGGTGCCAAACCAACCTGAATTCCCAAGTCCATTCAATTTTCCAATGGAAATCTTTGCAGTACCTCCACAAGACCACTAAAGGAGCATGTGCAGGTTCCTTTGAGGACCATTTCCCCCTGGACATGGCAGTGAACCTGCCCAGGGCTGGTTTTATTTCTTCACATTCCTTCATTTTCCCCCTAGGAAGTCGAATTACAACATAAAAGCTGAAAACACGAAACCACAGCCATGTTCCCCTCTTTCCTGCTACACAGCAGAGCTTGTTCTCTGCTGCTTTACTGGGATTTTATGGGGAACCCTGGTGACTCTTTAACACACCCTGTTTGTTATCCCTGTCCCTGAGCCACAGGTTATAAATAAAACCAGGTGGAACCTGCAGAACTTAACACTCTGTTACACAAAGCCTTTGCACAGAAAGTCTGGCTCGGGATCCAAGTGAAGGCTTAAATCATGGAATCCCAGAATAGTTTGGGTTGAAAGTTAAAGCCCATCCCAATTCCACCCCCTGCCATGGGCAGGGACACCTTCCACTATCCCAGGGTGATCCAAGCCCTGTCCAACCTGACCTCGGACACCCTCAGGGAACCTGTGCCAGGGATTCACCACTCCCTCAGTAAAGATGGACTTTTTAAAGGGAGAAGAGGTGGTGTTCCATCATGCCTTAGCACAAATATCTCTGCATCAAACACGTTGCTCTTAACTTTTAAAAGATAAACCCCACACCACCACTGTGCAATAAACGAATATCCCAGGCCAACAGTCCTAAACAAAATTTGCACGGGCATTTCTGCTTGTGTTATTTTCCCCTCTAAACATCCCTGCCACTCTTGGAATATTTTGGTTCCTTCCACAAAGGAAAGAGGAGGAAATCTGCAGGAAATGGAGTGCTGTGCTCCTCCAGGGAGCAGTGGGTGTCAGAGGGGCTGCCTTGATCCGAGCAGCTTACGCCGGATCAGCCCCGTCCTGCAGGACCGTGTCAGGGGGTGGCGAGGAAGAAGTGATTTATATTTGTGCCTCAGACATCCTAATTCCCTCATGCACAGTTTCAATGGAGAGAGACACCAAGAGCTTTAGAAATGTGTGGCTAATTATACATCTCATCAAATGCTCAACACTTAAACTCGTGATGAGCACAAAGCACTTGTCTGCTCCGCCACCTATCCCCTTCCTGGGATGTCCTTTTTAATGGTCTCTTATGTAAAGAGAGTTGGCTGCTTAAATATTTGAAGCCTGCCAGTTTAAAAGATTTAAAGTATTTTTAAAATGCAGAATAGATTTGGGTTTTGTGCGCTCTTATCGTTCAAGAAAAACCTTCGCTGATACTTTTTTTTAATTAAAAAAATCCCTTTGGGCTATGAATGCCAAGTTTTAGCCTGGAGGGAATTTTTATTGCAGATATAAACCCCTGGAAATCAGAGTATGTACACATCTACCACCGAGCCTGATAAACCCTTGACTGTGACACTGCTACTGAGGGCTGCTATAATATCTGATGACAAAACTGACAGATTACTTCTGATGAGAATGTGGAACCCTTTTTGTTTTTAACTTGACCCTGAAGACATGTCATAACATTTGTAATATCTGCAATAAAGTGTCAACTATACTGCTCTAAGACTGCTGGAGCTTGGAGTTAAGCATTCAGTTTAGTGCTCCTACAGCTTTCAATTTCAAATAAAAAAAAGACTCTTAATTTCCTTTTGGACAGTCCAAGCCCAGTAGAACTGCACTAATTTGTCTTGGCAAATATGAAGCAGTAGTGGGGAACATGACTGCTGGAAAGGAAATGCAGAGGAACAGAAAGAAATAAAATAAACCTATCAATCGTCTCCACAGAAATTGGGGATTTACAGTTCAGCAGGAATGATCTTAAGAGGGGATGGCAATAAAAGGAGAGTCAGTGACCACCTCGGTGGCAGGGCTGGCTGGATTTCAGTCTAACATTTCACTGTGACCCTCCAGCTGCACAAGGTTCAAGCATTTTAAGGCTGTTTCCAGAGGAATAAAAATATCAGTGGTATCTCCCATCCCATGTAGTCAGGAGTGATGCTTTGGTTGGTCAATTAGGGAGAAGAACACCCTGGGTGGGTGTCCTCAACTCTGTTATCTCCCATGATTTTGTTAGCTCTTGAACCACGTTTGGACCAGGGCATGATCAGGGTTTGAAAAGACCCCTGAGGTCACAGAGCCTCACCACAAAGGATGGCCATAAAAAACCTCACCTTGCCATGGATGCCACATCTCCTCTTTGACTCAGAGACTGCATTTCTAAAGGTGCTCTGGAACAGAGAATCCCCACTTCTCTGATAATCTGCTCCCAAAATTAATAGCCTGATGTAAAAGTAAGCACCAGGCACAAGGCTGTGAAAGACAATATTTTGCTGCCACTAACAAGGGCTGATTTCTTTGTCTAAGTGTACAATATAGTCAAACTAAGCTTTATTTCCCAAGAGACAAGATACTTCATTTATTTGTGTAACTTCCTCAGACTTTATATTCCTGTGTGTTTCAGGACTTCAGTAGTTGCCTTCTTGTAATATTTCAGCTTTTAAGCTGTTTTCTTGCCTCACTGAACTCACATAAGATACATCTGAAAGCTTTAGTACAAATTTACTTCGAATAAAGTCTTCAATTCATTTTCATGGCACCAAAAAGACAGCTTTAATAACTGCAATGACAAATAAACTGGAAATCATTCCAGGCCTTTTCACTTAACTGACAAGTAGAACGCTCTCATAATGAGCCGCAGGTTTTACGTTTTCTCTTTGACCATAATAGCTTCATTTAAGAGCGTCAGACCCTGACACTTCATCATTTATCTACATTATTTCTCATCTTCTTTCAAATAAATTATGGAATACTAGACTGAGCACATAAAAACAAAGTGACTTGTTATCTGTAAACAGCAAGATAAATTGTCCAGAAGTTCCTCATTTAGTTCCTTTTAAATTTAAGGGCAAGTTATTGGATGTACCTTTTTTTTTTTTTTTTTTCCCTCCCCATCCCAATTTTTTGCATTTTTTTACAGCCATCTTATTCTGTTGCCAGTGGCCTTTGTGCAGCCATCCAAAGCCTGATGATAGTGCAAAAGGCATAAAATAATTCCATTATCCCAAGGTTGGACAGGGTAGTGCAGAAAAGAAAAAAAAATAAAAAAAAAATAAAATCATTGGGAAAAAAAATCAAATAAACAACTTCCACAGATATTTCTCTCCATCTGCAAGACTCCTTGCCTGTAATACATCTTGTCACCCTGGCAAATGTGACACATCCAAAGTAATGAACAGTGGGGCTGTGACTGTCCTCGCCCTCAGAAGGAGCTGATATTTCCCGCCAGCCAAGCCCCCCTTCCCGCCTGGAATGCATTAATTCCTGGCTCTGAGCAGTCCACATTTCCTTTATTTCCCAGCCACGTTGTCCTGAGCACCATTAGCAACCTTGCTTTTGTGTTTTAATTAGAGGTGACAGAGGAAACGAGGAGAGGCTCGGTTTAAGGACACCCCCTGTGTCCCCAGCGCACCTCTCCCCGTGAAAAATCACATTTTCCTGACATTTCCTTTCCTTTCCAGGGTGTGGAGACGTCCCCAGAGCCTCAAGTCAAGTCCTCAACTGGAATTTGTAAAGCCACACCAGTGGCAAACAGCCCTCAGCACATTTAACCCTGCCGGGGGGGAATTTTTGGGAGGACATTGGGCTATTCCTGGTTTAGGGACAGGGAAATGAACACAGAGGATACCTCCAGGAGAATTCTGATGGATATACCCAACAGCCTCAATTCCTGCTGTTTTTAAGCCTTGTGTTTCAAGGCAAAGTGAAAACCAGAAAAGCAAAATGTAGGGAGGCTTCACAGACTTGTCTCTTTTTTTACCTTGAAGGAATTCCTTTAAAAGTACAAAATTACAGAGTCAATGGATTCCCTGGGTATTCCCCATCCCAAGAGAGACTCTGTCACTCACCACTACCCTTGGGAAGACAAGGAACTGGAAAAGGAATGAAAAATTGCAAAGGACACCTCACCCAAGTGATGCAGCATTGGACTTGGGGGTTTGGTGGCAATTTGAGAACATTCACTGAGCTGGGCTGGGACACAAGGACATTCCCTGGTGTGGAGCCAACATCCCAAGCTTTTGGGACAAACTGGGCAGTGGAATGGCCAGGGTGATTAACAGGTGAATAAATTCATTAACAGGTGAATAAATTCATTAACAGGTGAATAATCCATGAGTTCCACCAGCCCCACAGAGCAGAAAGGCACCTTCACATCACTGCCATTCCCACCATGGAGCTGTGGAATTCCAAAATTCCCAACCCCACAGAGATACAGTCAGGATAACAGAAAAAAAATGGCATGATGAGGGATGGGCTTTCATAGGACTCCTCAGCAGATTTAAGGTCCATACCTTGACCTGTTTGAATTTCCAGGTAATTTTCCTTCCAAGCTTTTCCTTTCCCTCTCCAAATCCTGGCACTGTGGGCACCCAGCCATCCTGCAATTCAATCATGTTCTCTGTGCAGAGCAGGCAATAATCAAATAAAGACAAAAATAAGAGTTTAAGCTGAGGTTCCCATCAGCTGCAATTCCATATACATAACATTTTAATTATATCTCATCTCCAGTGTAATAGTTAGAGATGCCATTTGATACAGCTTTTTTTATATTATTTTATTTGAAAAATTAACTCTAACTAAATTAGCAAAAATAAAGTAGTAAAAGTTAATTGGGAATTATCTACTCCAAAATAACTCTTACTGGTAAATGCTTTGTGTGGTTATAAAAGGCTGATAAATATAATTGTATTTATGTAATGAGTATCATGTTTAATTTACTGTACTTGGTTGTTAGACAGCATTTTATGCAGGCCTCATAAGTGAGCTTCAGATTATTGCTTGTATTGCTTTTAAAACAAACAAATAAAAAAAAAAAAAACAAAAAAAAAATCACCATCAGATGCAGCACATGGGAAATGTCCAGATTTGAAACAAGGTGGTGATGAGTTGTCCAGAGAAATATTTGGGATGAGCTGCATCTGCCTGAGCTCAAAATCAGAGTGTCCTGACACATCCCATGGTTTGGGATGATTTTTGAGATCCGTGGGCAACTTCAGCCCAGTGCACAACAAGAGGGTGATGCTTGCTCCTGGCACTGCTGGAAAAATGAGGAATTTCTCCTTTTTTAAACACTTATTCTTCAGTTAATGTGATTTTGGTCAGATGTTTTTACATTCCAGAATGCACAAGTCAAGGCTGCAGTTTATTTTGTGGGTTTGTTGGGTTTGCTCTGGTTCAGGAGCAGGCTTGAGACTGTGCCACTTTTCTGTTGCTGTTATTAAAAAATATCCACAAAAAGCCTTGGCAAACCTGGAAAGACTGGAAATCTGTACCTACTCTGTGCTCTTTCATACCATTTAAAATAAAGAGAAGCCCTAAAAAGAAGGTAGAATTTCTCTTTAATAAAGTTAAGACTTTAAAAAAAAAAAAAAAAAAACCAAGACTGGACAAAATGCTACCAGTCTCTGAAAAAATAAAAATTAAATCCAGGCCCTGATCTCTATAGGGCAAATCAGTCCCAATCTCAATACTCTTAGTGACATCCTCCTAGAAGACAAATAAAAAAGGCGAATAAATGCTGGTTTTTGTCACAATCTTAAGATTTACCCATTATTTTTCACATTTCTATATAAGTATCTTTGAATGTAGAGTGCTGGCAACACCCAGAGACCATGAAACTCCAGTTCCCATCACTGATGTGTGATGTATGGAATGGATAAAATTGCTTAATTCTTTAGGAGAAATGTCACAGGGCACCAAACTTTGCACTCTTCTCCTGGTCACCATTTACAGTATCCTCTCTCTGGACAAATTTCTGAAGTACCCTTGCAACATTAAAAAAAAAAAAA
>WEIU01010503.1:2140488-2155210 GCA_013389925.1 Aegithalos caudatus
AAAAAAAAAAAAACTCTCAAAAACTAGTAATATTATAAAATAATTAATACTGAATGTTCAGATTTCCTTTTAAACCACTGCAGCTCACGAGGCAGCTGAAAATTTGAGATTCTCATGCAATTGCAGGAGTGGGGCCAGAACACAAACTCTGCAAAAAGAATATTGAAAATTCCAAAGCACATGTGGATCTGGAAGATTTTAGGCAGAGAATGCAACCAAAAACCCTCTCTTTGGAGCAAAATGATTGGCAGCAACTTGGCAGCAATGACTTTTTGACTCTGGAATACCAGAAAATCACCATATATTTTTAATTAAAGAAAGAGAATGTTTCTCTTCAACTCCCCCATATCTCCTCCAGCTTGGCCTGGTTTCTGTTATTTCTGTTCTGGATACATGGCTGCAAGATTTATTGTATCAGATTAAAAGTAAAGGCTATTAATGTCAGATTCCGTAGGGATTTTTCGTTAAGGCTTCTTGGTTTTACTTTATTTATAAATTATCATCTTGAGGCTTGTAAAAAGGGCTTTCCCCCCTCTTATTCCAATGACATTGTAATTTATATTGCTGGTAGTTCCATAGGAGAATTCAATTAAGAATTACAATTTGTTTCCTTATAACAGCAGCTAAACAGGAGCTGTGTCTCTACACGCAGGCTATTAACAGATTTTACACTGTTAGAGTGCCAAAAAAATAATATATTGTGCATCAAAACCTTAAAAACCAGTTAAATCATTTAGTTGGGGTGGACACAAAAGTGATTTTGCAGTTTGCAGGATATTTACCCACCCACCTACCCTGGGAGAAGAATCTTGTACTGAGATTTTTAACTGCCCTAGAGGAAAGATAGAAAAAGTTCTGTGGAGTTTATCTTCTGCTTTTATCTGAGGTGACTTGCTTGGATATTGGGAAGGAATTCTTCCCTGTGAGAGTGGGGAGGAGCTGGAATGGATTTCCCAGAGCAGCTGTGGCTGCCCCTGGATCCCTGGAAATGTCCCAGGCCAGGTTGGATGGGGCTTGGAGCAGCCTGGGACAGTGGGAGGTGTCCCTGCCCATGGCAGGGGTGGCACTGGATGGGCTTTAAGGTCCCTTCCAACCCAAACCATTCCACAATTCCATCTTGTCTTAAGTCCTGTAATGCCATTTCCTCCAAATATTACTTTTCCTACAGCTTGGTTTCACAAAGATTTTTTCATGTTCCCTTGACTTTCTGCATCAACAACCCTGAGATATTTCATGGCATAAAATTACTATTTGATACAAACAAAGGGGATAATAATTATCCAAGAGCAAAAACTCCAGGGACAGAAAGTACTCAGGAAAAGAAAAAGGAAGATTTTTTTTTCCCTAGCCATTCCTGCCTCCCTGCATGAGGCTGTAACATCACAGATCCCAGTGAACACAGAATAACCATCAGGTGGGTCACAATTACAGCCACATCTGCTCCAGATGTTTGTGTTGCATTGTGCACCAACATTTTTTACAATAGCCTGCAAAAGTTTACATTCCCTCTCCACAGCAGGTTGGTTATCATTCTTATTATTTCCAGTGAAATTAATGCTCATTAGAGGGATGAGATGACAGCTGTAAAGATTGAGAGCCTTCATTTATTGCCAGAGAAATGATGTTACAACAGCAACAGCAGGGCAGGTTTTCCTCAGTGCTGTGCACATCTGCACAAAATTATGGAATCCTCAGAGGAGGAAGTTTTTATGGACATGGTTGGAACCCCAAGGAGCCCTGGAATGGTCACACCAATCCATGGCTTCACTCAGAGACTGGTGAGGGTACAATCAAATCTTGTCTGACACAGAGCACACAGCCTGATCACCCAAGTCTTACAGTAAACCTGGTGATTTAAGGGAAAATTATGTTTTTATAAGGCTTTAAAGTCATTTGGAAAGACAGTGTTTTATGGAATCATAGAGGCATTTAGGATGGAAAAGCTCTCCAGGATCATCCAGTCCAAGCTGTGACTGGTCCCCACCTTGTCCCCAGCCCAGAGCACTGAGTGCCACATCCAGGCATTCCTTGGACACCTCCAGGGCTGGGCACTTCCAAACCTCCCAGGGCAGCACATTCCTGTGTTTAACAACCCTGTCTGTGGAGAAATTCCTCCCACTGTCCAAGCTGGACCTCCCCTTGTGCACCTTGAGGTACAAATCCTCTTTTCCTGTCACTTGCTGCCTGGGGGAAGAGTCCAACCCCCACCTTCCTACAACAAACATTTGCAATAAAATTCACAAACCCATTCTCACAGGCAAAAACAAACAAACAAAAAAAAATACTGATTTTTTTTTTCCTGTTTTGACACAGTCAAAGGTGCCTCAGACACCAGAATAAGGCAGTGAAAAATAAAGCCATTGAGCCACGATGAGCTTGGCAAGGTAAGTGAGCATCAGTTTCCTTTTCCCTTTTAAAGCTGTCACATTTCTCCTGCTCCCTGTGTTTTTAGCAGTGAAGGATCCCCTGTGTTTCCCCGAGACAAAGGATGGGCTCGGAAACTCTGTCTTCTGAAGTGATGAGTTAAAGAACACTGCAGGAGTACTTGCCAAATCATACCACCATTATTAATTCAGGCATGATGAAAGTGTTCATTTTAGCTATAATCATGTAATTCATCAAAATACTACTAGAGCATATCATTGGGAACTATTACACTGATAGAGCACCTTATTGCACCTTCCCCGAAAGCAGGAAATGTAGTTTTTGATGCTTATCTGCTGAAAAGCAATTCAGCTTGGGATTTTGGAAGCACTATCTTATGGCACAATAAAAAAAAAACAGGACATTTCCAACATATTTTCTTGTACTTGGATGATGTTGTTATTATGTTTGGGGGTGATTATCTTCAACGATGGAGTTTAAGAATGGTGCAGCACTGAAATGTTGCATTTACCCGGTGCTGTAAGGAGAGGCTGGGTTATGAATATACAATATATGAAATTTAAATGTAGATTTTCGATCTGCCCACTTTTAAAATAACCTCAGAGGGCAGAATGTGGCTGCCACAAGAACCTTTCCAGTTGGGAGGGCGGGTGGGGGTGGAATTTTTTCAGTGACAAAAAATACTTGTAAAAAAACTATCCCATGATAATTCTCAGGATGTTCAAAGGAATAGGAATAAATCAGGCTCTGAGGGAATGGCAGATCCTGATCCCACCATGATTGCCCTCATGCTCTGCCCGACTCCAGCTCACCACACACTTCCCTGAGCAAATTGGAATTACAGGGAAAAAAAATAAATGGTGTAAAGAAATGTGAGATTCCATTGATTCCCTTCCTGGATTACCTGCAGCTGTGCTGACTGAGGCACCTCAGCAATTCCCAAAGAACAAAAAGTTGCTCATTGTCCACGTCAGGAAAGCTCCACTATTGCAAACAGAAAGACAAAATGTTTTACCCATTTCCCACTCCCAGACTAAGTGAGAAAAAAGCAGAAAAGCAGGAGAGAGGCAGAAAGGGAGAGCTGGCCCTGAGCTCAGAACCCCTGCTGCTCTCTCTGCCCTTTTCCATCCTCCAGCATGGATAGAAATCACAATTTGGGGGCTGGAGGTGTAGGAATGGCCATGCACAGGTACATAAACACCTGCAGCACCATGTTCAGGCACCAGCCCCCTTTTTCCCTACATAAATTAGGTGCCAACCTCTCAAGGTTTAGTCTGTCATTATTTATCAAAATATCTTTTAATCTACAGCAAAAGGCCCTTGGCAAAGGAGTAAGATGTAAATTCACAACAAACAGCTCTTATAAACAGAACCCTCCCTTGGGGGATGTCACAAAATTTTCTGGATATTTCCCCCTGAACTATAGTGGGCTTTTATTCTCCATACATCAAACCACAAATTCTTTTCCTTCAGGAAAAAAATGGGGTCTCAAGTCAGTTGCAGAGGGCAGAGATATGTAAAAACTCTCCAAAGATGATGATGAATACAAGTATTAATATAATGAATAACTGAGATAATTCTGATATTATTAGAATATAAATTAGGCCTCTATATCTGGAAATCAGGACCATAGTTACACATCCAACTCCTATTTTTCCTCTTGGTGTGGGGATTTTGATTTGTCTTTTAGTACTCAAATCTGCTTCCACACTCAATGGATGAGTGTTTTTACTCCAATACAAGCAGGGAATATGAACCTGGAGGTCTTTTCCATCACTTTAATAATTCTATTGGCCTACAGTGTACAGGTCTCCTCCACAGAACCCTCAGAATAATTTCATTTATTACAAATGTTTATGAAGCAGCCCAGTTTTACATATGTTTATGTTAAAGCTGAAGAAACAGTAAATTATTGTTGGAAGCAATGTTTTATGTTGAATATTAAAGTAAGCTAATAACATTTACTATTCTATTCAGTAATTATTTGAGAGTAATTAGAAGCTAATAGCTACCAGTTTATAGCTATTAAGTCTCTTCAGCACTCCAACTTGGCTTTTATGTGATCCTTTTATTTATTTTCATTGTAATTGTCTCTACAGATGCCTCCATGAAAACACAACCCCCTTCTCCTCCACTCCTTAAAGAACTCAAAATCCAGGGAAATTAGCTGGCCACAGAAAAAAAAAAATTATTTCCCCTTCAAGGAAGCTCTTCTCCAGCTGCAGAAGTGATTAAATTTAAGGATATGACTAATTATATGAAGTGATTTACTGGGATGAGCAGGAGTGTAAGGTACATCCACACACACCTGGCTCCTCCAGGATTTTATGTCTCATGGGAAAAGGGACTAAAGCTTCTTTTGTCCCATTTTCCAGTAAGAAATGGATGTTCCATTGCTGGAGCAATCCCACACCAGGAGGATGGAGCAATCTCACAGCAATGTGGATGCAAAATGAGGTTTTCCTGTGATTCCCTTTGAGCAAGTTCCTAAATGCTGCAGTGGATCCAAGATTTCCCACAGCTGAAGGAGCTGTTATCCCCCTGCAGATGTGGCAGCACTGCTGGAGTGCCACATCTGATTTTGGGACAGAGGAGCTCTGCAGCCTGGGGTGACCCTCAGCCTCTCACAGCTCCAGACACATCTATGTGGTACCAGCTTGGCAGAAAAAAAAATAAATGAATAATCAATAATTTCATAATAATAAAAAAATCATTATGTGTCAAACAGCAAAGTTCCCATGGAGCAGGATATAAAGCCAGGGATAAATTAATATAAAAACAGGGAATGGTTTGGGATGGAAGAGACCCTCAATCTCATCCCATCCCACCCTTGCCCATGCAAGGACACCTTCCACCATCCCAGGCTGCTCCAAGCCCTGTCCAACCTGGCCTTGGACACTCCCAGAGATCCAGGGGCAGCCCCAGCTGCTCTGGGAATCCCAGCCCAGCCAGGAATTCCCAATTCCCAATCTCCCACCCATCCCTGCCCTCTGGCACTGGGAGCCATTCCCTGTGTCCTGTCCCTCCAGGCCTTGTCCCCAGTCCCTCTCCAGCTCTCCTGGAGCCCCTGCAGGCCCTGCCAGGGGCTGGGAGCTCTCCCTGGAGCCTTCCCTTCTCCAGGGGAACATTCCCAGCTCTCCCTGGAGCCTTCCCTTCTCCAGGGGAACATTCCCAGCTCTCCCTGGAGCCTTCCCTTCTCCAGGGGAACATTCCCAGCTCTCCCTGGAGCCTTCCCTTCTCCAGGGGAACATTCCCAGCTCTCCCTGGAGCCTTCCCTTCTCCAGGGGAACATTCCCAGCTCTCCCTGGAGCCTTCCCTTCTCCAGGGGAACATTCCCAGCTCTCCCTGGAGCCTTCCCTTCTCCAGGGGAACATTCCCAGCTCTCCCTGGAGCCTTCCCTTCTCCAGGGGAACATTCCCAGCTCTCCCTGGAGCCTTCCCTTCTCCAGGGGAACATTCCCAGCTCTCCCTGGAGCCTTCCCTTCTCCAGGGGAACATTCCCAGCTCTCCCTGGAGCCTTCCCTTCTCCAGGGGAACATTCCCAGCTCTCCCTGGAGCCTTCCCTTCTCCAGGGGAACATTCCCAGCTCTCCCTGGAGCCTTCCCTTCTCCAGGGGAACATTCCCAGCTCTCCCTGGAGCCTTCCCTTCTCCAGGGGAACATTCCCAGCTCTCCCTGGAGCCTTCCCTTCTCCAGGGGAACATTCCCAGCTCTCCCTGGAGCCTTCCCTTCTCCAGGGGAACATTCCCAGCTCTCCCTGGAGCCTTCCCTTCTCCAGGGGAACATTCCCAGCTCTCCCAGCCTTTCCTCATAGGAAAAGTGCCAGGGTGGGACAATGCTCCAGGTGGGGCCACCAAGTGGACCAGGCTCCTCACCCAAAGTGTCCTACACTGCACATCTACAAGTGGAAGCAAACCTTAAAACCTGAGGATTTGGTTCCTGCTGCCCCACAGACATTTTTAACCAGGAAATTTTCATTAAATTCATGGAAAACTTCCAGGAAAAAAAAAGGCAGAAAAAGCTAAAGCAACAACATTTACATAACCAAGAGAAAAGCCAATATTCACCTCCAAAAATCAGTTTTGTTGCACTGCACCTTTGGAGGGAAAAACTCTTCTGTGCTTCCCAAGTTTCTGCATTTGTATCTGGGAAAGGAGGCTCAGGACACAGAGCTGCACCTCCAGTCATCAGAAAGTGCTCTGGAAAAAAAGCCCAAATTATGAAAAATAAACCAATAAGGTGTGACAAGAGTGACCCCAAAGCATCACTGCACTGAGGGGGGACAGGGGACAGCAGCCTGTCCTCACCTTCCTAACCCTGGAACCCATCAGCAAAGTGACAGGAATATCCATGGATTTATTTAACTACTCCTGAACTTGTAAAATAAGCTCACTTGTGGTATTTAAAAAAAATATATATTATCTAAGCTCATAAGTAATATTTTTGAAAGAAGAGACTGGTAGATATAACAAAATAATGATGAAAATCTCATTTGCTTAATAAAATTCCTTTGATTTTAAATCAAAACTGATCTCCATCCATTTGAACTTTAACTACCTAATTTTGTCTTGCATTTCAGATAACACACAGAAAATGCAATTTGTCATCATAAATGTATTATTATTTAATCATGTGAAACTTTTGGTTTATCTTGAGAAAATATTTATGGTAGTTTTAATACAGGGGATCCATTCTTGACAGAAATGATGAAACAGATTTATCACCCTTGACAAATTATATTGCAAAACGTCCTCTCCTGCCTGCTTACAACAAGAATATTAACAACACACACAACTGGAAAACCACCTGTGATCCTCATTTTTTTTAAGCTCAAATCCCTTTTCATGGACACTCCAGAGTACTTGGAATGTGAGCTACTTGTAAGAGTAATTCTATGAGTGACTGAAACCTGTAGCCCTTTAAATCAAACTAAGCAGTGTTTTATTAAAGTGCCCAGCAAATCAATCTAAATCCAAGGATAATAAAGCCCTAATCAGGTGGTAGCAAAAATAATAGGTTGTCATGCATGAGGAAAAATAGGCAATCATGGAATGTTTTCTTTAATTAGGTTGGGTAAAGTGGAAGGACTGAGTAGGAACTGGCAAGACATTCATCATGAGCAAGGTGGGAAATTATTGAGATTACTGAGGAAGGAGAATTGAGTGTGAAATGCTAAGATTTGACTGGACAGAAAATTAAAACTGGTTTGCTGCTTGTCTCACTTGCTCTTGGCAACTCCTTGGCAGGTATGGCTTTTCCAAGGGGTGGGAATCCAGAGGCTTCTGTAGTTTAAAGACCCCAAATGACTCCTTCTAACTTTTAATGGTATTAAAGTGTACAGTTCTGCCTGTGCCTCCCAGAGACACAGAGTGGAAATTCATCTCCAAGGAGTTTTGGATGGAAAAATCATGTGGATTCACTGGCTACTCCAAAGTAAAGTGGTTACTCCTATCCCAGGTCATTTGGACATTGGCATGTATTGGAGACACTTTAAAAATCACAAACACCATCAAAGAGATTATCTAGGCAGGCAATGGATTTTCCTAACTTAAGAAAAATATCTTAGCCCATTAAGTAATTATTATCATTATTGTTATTACAAAATTGTTTCTGAGCCATCCAGGGCTGAATTCACAACTGTCCTGCATAAAAATATCAACAGCATTAAGGCAAGATTATAAATATCCTGAAAAAAAAAAAAAATCCTGGGGGCCTTTTAAAGACTTTCTAATTAAGGAATTTATAATGCCCTTTAATTTAGGCAGTACTTTTAATACCTCTCCTAAGTTTTAGGCAGCACAGGATACACAGAGAACTCCTGACTTCTTCCCAGTGGTGACAAATTTTCAGTATCACCAAGACACGATGCCTCTGTCTTCTCTCTCATTTCATTAAGAAAATTATCATTTTGAAAATCCATGTTTATAAATGTGATCTAAACAAGTTTGTGGGGTTTTTTCCATTATTGGCTTATGAGGGAGAGAGACCTTGACTCTTGCTGGTCCCTCCTCTCACCATTACATTTGGTGGTGATTCTATACCACAGAACCTAAAAAAAAAAATCCTAGAACCTAAAACCAAATCCTGAACATCTTTAATTCTGATCTTACCAACAAAAGCTGCCTCCTCCTAAAATCACTACAAGAACAGAAATCATTTTAAACTTAAGCTGACTTCAAACCTATCTTCTTTTAGGCAGGGTTTCTGTTTCATGAAAATTTCATCACTGTACCCCTAATATTTTGCTCAACTGTTTCTTTGTTAAAACTGAAGCTGAAGGGTATCCATGGATGAATTATACTCCACAGATTTTCTTGGAATGGTGGAGATTGGGAGCTCTTCAGTAAAAGGCAACAAAGACATTCTCCCAGTTTTGAGCCCAGAAAAACAAATATGGCAGCAGGGCGGGAATTGACAAATCAAAATCTGTTATTATTGTCAGATTTGTACACAGATTTTGTCCAGAGAAATTCTTCAGGAAAGTAACTGAGTTTGAGGTTAAAACTTGGGACTGTTCCTGTCCAAAAGAGTGCTCTCTGTGTTTTCACAGAGCACTGAGATGGGATAATTGACAACCGGAGCTGTTTTCCCTTCTTTGCTATTTTAAGAGTAAACAAAAACGCTTCATACAAGAGTTTTCACATCAAAAAGGAGTTCCAAGATCATTTTCTCCTTATTAACTGGCCTGACCTCAGGAGTGGCACTGAGGATTTCCTTGGGAGGCGAGGATGTGAGAGCCCTCCTGGTTCGGGATCACGGAACCGTTCCGGTCGGAAAAGACCTTCAGGATCACCAAGTCCGAGCCACTGCCACCTCCAGCCCACCCCTACAGCAGAACAAAGCTACAAATCACTTGTCACCCACTTTGATCCACCTTGTTTCAGGTGGTTTCCCCCCCTTCTCTGTCTATTATTTCTGCCAAGAGACCCGTGAAAATTAACTACAGCCCCCATCCCTGCTCGAGTGACCCGGCGCTCCATCATCCCACGGCGTAATGGCAATAAATCATTTCAACTTTAATCTATTGTTATTGATGAATGTACAATTATTTGTCATCTAATATGCTGAAAATGATGACCAAAGAAATAGATCAACTTTTTTTTTTTTTTTCTTCTTCCCCCAAGTACGGCATTGATGGATTGTATCCCTAAACTGTTATTACACTTATAATGTACTCCTCTGCTATGACAGCACAGCTAGTTTTTTAATCATTCCATAGTAATCAACTTAAGACAACACAGCAAGACTCATAACTCATGTTCTTTTCATTTTTGGCAGTGATGGGAAATGAAAATGTTTTTATTCTTTTGAAATAATTCTTACCTGACTAGGCTGAAGATTGCTTTAAAATTGTAAATAAATGGCTGTTTATTGAGCTGGAACTGAAAAGTGACACATTAAAATGCCCGTTTCTGAAGAAAAAATAATAATTTAGGCCTGAGTGGAGCTAGAGTTGGTTAAAGAAATACTTTGTTTTTCTTTTAACTGGTTCAGTGCTAACTGAAATCTCACTTACTGGTTAAGTGATACAGGCAAGGGTCTAATTTTCATATTTAGGAGCAGAGTTAGTCTGCAAAACACAGACTGGCTCAGGGAAGAAATCCCAGGGTGCATTTTCCAAAACTCCCTTTGAAAATCTGTGGGCTTGGGAGCCACTTTGCATTTTCAGTAACAACACAGAGGTAGGACATGGTCTAGAAATTGTCATCAACTTAAGTCTGGCAGATTGTAAAAATCTCCAGAACTTGTAAAAATCTCCTGGAAGAGGAAAACCTCAGTCATTCCTCCAGGAACTGTAAGGATGAGAAGATCAGATGCTGCTTTCTAGGAGTTACCTTGTTTCTGCAAAATGCATGCAGTGTAGAAGAGGAGAAAATAATTCAGGAAACTCTTGATTAAAAAACAATGGTCTGGAAAAATCTGGTGTTGCAACCCTACCAATAAACATACACTAATAACAACAAAAAATTTAAAATAAACCAATGGTGACTCTGCTCTGATGGGTTTATACATAATTTTATATTTGTACATACAAATAATTGGATGACTCCAATTATTAGTCCAATATATATATAAATTATTGGATTAGTCCCATTAAATGGACTAATGAGAACTTTTTGAACTATTTATTGTTCAACAGCCTTTGCACAGCCCACAGCAGCTTTCCCATTTATCTCCATATATTTCTATATATTTCTGAGGCATGTTTCAAGCAGTTTGCAGTGTCATATCCTTTGCTGAGCAAAAATCCAACCTCCTTCCTTGCTTCTGCTGTGGCTCCAAGGTTTGTCCCACCCCACCTGGGCACTGGTGCTGCTGGTTTGGGAGTTCCTGGCTCTCCTTGGGCTCCCAGGGATGCTCTCCTCACCCATCTGTAGGGTTTGTTTTCCAAAGCAAGAATTCTGCAATAAAATCTGACATCAATTTTGCCTTGAAATCCCTTTACTCTTAAGGTTTTTTTTCCCCATGGCTGTTTAGGAACAAACGAAACCAAATTTTTCTCACAACCTTTTCCTCACACATCAGGATTTTTCTTTTTCATTGCCATGAACACAACTTCAGAAACAAAGGATAGGGCTGAATGCTCCAAAAGGACACTCCATGGATGGAGCAGCAGGGACCCAAAAGCCCATCAGCTCCCACCTCACCATGGGCAGGGACACCTCCCACTAAACCTGGCTGCTCCAGCCTTGCCTTGAACCCTTGCCAAGGCATCACCACACACAGCCAACAATTTTTCTTCACAATATCTGATCTAAATCCACCCTTCTGCAGCTTAAAGCTGTCCCACCTTGTCCTGTCCCTCCAGGCCTTGTCCCCAGTCCCTCTCCAGCTCTCCTGGAGTCCCTTCAGGCACTGGAAGAGGCTCTGAGCTCTCCCTGGAGCCTTTGCTTGCCTTATTTTTAAACACCTAAGAAAACTACTGCCCCAATAAATGAACCCTTGCTCCACCCCTGAGTAACTCATAAAGGAAATTTTGCCAGGACCAATCCTCCAAAGAAATTTGGATTAAAGCACTGCTCTGACCATGAATATTCCTTCACAGCCTTTCAAAAATGTCAACCTTTCCAAGTTCTCTGCCTAGGTACCAGAACTGGAACCCAGCTGGAAATGAAATGGGGGTGAAAAAGCTGCTGTAAGCCATGAGAAATGCAGATTCCCAGCTTTACCAAGGCTCCACAAATCACCCCCAGGTCACTGAGGGCAGCTCTGGCTTGGATCCTGATCCATCCCAGTTGGTGCTGGCTGGAATGGGCCCTGTCTGTCACCCAAGGAGCTGGGGAAAAGCAAAGAAATGGCTGCAAAAACAGCCCAAATCCCTCTGTTCTGGAATACAGGAAAGTGGAGAGCTTCTCTGCCATCCTTAAAGATCCATAATTACCGTGTAATCCCCCCAAAAAAACTTCTTTTTCATGCCTACTCTTTCAGGAGTTGTTAAAATCGATAAAGTTTTGTTCTGATAATCAGTGTATAATATATATGGTAAAAGCATAGCATGCAGTGTAATTTTTAAAAATGAGAGAAGGGATTTGGAGCAAGCACAGGAATGTTGTTTGAAATCACTGTGTGCTCTGTGTCCATCAGGAAGCTCAAACATTCCAGAGCATACATTAATCCCAAAGAAGGGATGAAGCTGCAGAGGAAGAACTGGACTGGCAGGGATTTTTTCTGGTTCTGCAAAAGGTGAAAACCTTTTAAAATTATTTTATGGGGACAGCAGAGCAATACTTGCCATGCACAGAGGAGAACTGCAGGCAGCAAGTCCGAGCTCTGGAGTGACTCCAGGCTTGTGCTGAGGCACACAGGGATCAGCTCTCTCCACGAGGGAATTGGGAATGCTGGAGGATAAATTCATTCCTCTTTAACAGCTTTTCAGCAATCCTTTGCATGGACTGATTTCTACACAGTCCTGTGATATAAAACACATCTTTCTAGAATGAGGAACATTTTCTTTGCCTTACCAGCTTTAATTCCCTGCCTGTTTTGGTTGGATTTCTCACCCCTCACTTGTTGCAAATGCCTGCAGCAATTTTCATCACATCACCTCTAGTGCTCACTACAAAACATTTCTTTATCAATGCACAGCACTGAGGCAGCAGAGATCCACTCCACAACCCCTTATCAACAAGAATAACCAATTCTGGAATATAAATTATTACATCTGAACCAATAGCACACAGTACTCAACTCCAGAAATCTGCACTCGGTTACTAAATGTGGGAAAAGCCATCAATCATGCCCTTTCTAATGGGAAATTACTAACAAATAATTAATGGGGAGTGTTACAATAAAAACAACAACAAAAAGACCCAAAAACACCACCAAAAGTGCTGCCTGTTTAGCCACCTGACACACACAGCTCTATTTGCTTTTCCACTGAATTTACTTAGGGAATTATGGATGTTGCTAACTTGCTCAGATCTCCTTGCCTTTAGCCATCATTATCAGTTATCTTTAGGGGTAATAATTTTTCTTAAAATCATGACCCATTTGATATCTTAAAAACAGCAACATTAATTTTCATTTGTCACGGAGCAGGGTATAAATTGGCTAAATGATAATAGCATTCTTCTCGAGTAATCAGTTCTACATGATTAACCTAAATATTGCCAAAATATTGTTTACCATTCATTTGTATCTGAGGCAAAGGAGAGCCACGATCCACGAGCTAGAGCAGGATTAATTTAGGTTCTGATCTGTATTAAAACTTGCCACAATGATTCATAATCATCTGACTGGATATTTATCCTGACAAAACTGTTCCATTTGGGGAGCTCCTCATCACATGATGCCCAAAAGCATCACTGCTTTCTCGTGCTTGCTCTTGGTTGCAGTACACACCACAGAAAGGCAAAGATGGGTTTGGGGTTGGATCTGGGGGGTTTTTTTTATGTACTCCTAACTTTTTGCACTTCTTCATTTTCTTTCCTTGCTGTGGGAAGATAAAGTCACTGGTCTTTATCACCATCTAGTGGATTTAATGACTTACAGCAAGGCACAGTTTTATCAAAAAAATAGGGATAAAAATATTCAATCTGCAATATGTAAAGAATTTGTCCATTTTATAGTGAATATGACATTATTTCTCACATTTTGTGCATTCATGTGTGTTGTGGCTTCTAACACAACACTCTGTAAAAATGCAGTGGTTTTTTTTTTACAAGACTTTTACAACAGACAAAAATCCTGCATCAGTCAATCTGTGACTCATTGATACGAGCAATAGAACAGGAAAAAAATTACCACAATGGGAGATTTGATTGGGATATTAGGGGAAATTCCTTCATGGAAAGGGCTGTCCAGCCCTGGCACAGCTGCCCAGGGCAGTGCTGGAGTCCCCATTCCTGGAGGGATTTCAAAGCTGTGAGGATGTGACACTTGGGGACATGGGGCAGTGGTGGCCTTGGCACTGCTGGGATGGGTTGGACTGGATGGTCTAAAAGGGTTTTTCCAACCCAAACCATTCCCTGAGTCCATATTCTCTTTTTTTAAAGGCCAGGTCACTTTTTTTCTCAAGCAGCAAAACCATCTACACCTTATCCACACCTTTGAATGATAATTTTTTTTCCCCTTATCAAAATGTTTTCCAACCCCCCCAAAAATATTTTTCAAGTGGACACTGCTGCCCATTACCTGGAGGGGGGAAAGAGGAGGGAGTTTTCCATGCTGGATTTAGTGATAAAGGTCTGGGTTCCTTTGTGCTACAGGATGCAGATATGATTTTTGAGACAGGATTTTTGGGTTATATTCCTTTATCTGCATATTGGAGAAAATACCTCCATTATATAAGGAGATTCCCCCCATGGTGAAAAAAGTACAAGAGGTTTGACTGATTTAATCATATTTTAAAATAAAGAATAATTGTTTGGCAATTATATAAACCTGATTTTCTTTCTCCACATGCAGCAAGATGGACCTAAATTAATTCCTGTGCTTTCCATGGCACCACAAAACATGGACCAATATTTTATTCCTGAAGAACCAAGTGGCCCAGGGGCTTTTCAGATTTCTTCCCTCAGGAAAGGGATGGGCAGCACCACCTGCACTTCCCTCTCACAACACCAGCCTTTTGT
Source organism: Aegithalos caudatus (assembly GCA_013389925.1). Taxonomy (NCBI): domain Eukaryota; kingdom Metazoa; phylum Chordata; class Aves; order Passeriformes; family Aegithalidae; genus Aegithalos; species Aegithalos caudatus. The sequence continues at coordinate 2,154,946 of WEIU01010503.1, forward strand.
GGTACCTGACAGATCAAAAATGCACCCCAAAAACCAAATTAACTCAAACTTTGCTTCCAGACTTCTTCCAGATTGCTCCAAGCCCCATCCAACCTGGCCTCAGACACTTTCAGTGATGAGACATTCTCCACCTTTCTGGAAAACTTTTGCCAACATTTCACTGTAAAAACTTTCTCATATCTAACCTAAACCAATTTTAATTTGGTTTGGTTTTAATAAAACCTCTTTTAATTTAAAAATGCTGAACTGCCAGCAGTTTTCCTTC
>WEIU01010503.1:2155278-2169928 GCA_013389925.1 Aegithalos caudatus
AAAAAAAAAAAATAAAAAAAAAAAAGTTAAAAAAAAAATTAAAATGAAGCAAAAAGCCTGCAGCAGCTTCTCTCATTGATACCCAGCAGAGGACTGTGTCCTTCCTGGAGGGAGCTCCTTGGATTTTGCACCTGATTAAGTCCTAACTCAGGGTTAGAGTCACGCTCTCGGTGACTCAGTGCTCTGGTTGACTGCCTGACAATCTCCACAGGGTAGAGTGCAATTTGCTTGTGTGCCCCAATTAGCAGTGCTAATTGGGGCACAAAATCTGTGTAAATCTTTTTTTTTTACTTTTTTTTTTTTTTTTTTTTAATCAACCATCGTTCTGGGAATGGGAAGTGGGCACTGAAACAGGAGGGGGCTGATCTGCCCTGCCCTTCAAATGTGTCACAGAGTGGGGAAAGTTAAAGGGTTTGGAGAATCATGGAATTCCAGGATGGTTGGGGTGGGAGGGACTTCAAAGTTCATCTTTCCACCCTCTGCCATGGGCAGAGACAGCTTCCATCATTCCAGGGTGCTCCAAACCTGGCCTTGGGCACTGCCAGGGATCCAGGGGCAGGGATCTGCCTGCCCATCCTCACAGCCAGGAATTCCTTCCTAAAATTCCATCTAAATCTACTTTTTTCCAGCTAAAATGCATAGCATGTGGATAAAGGCAGATCTATTCTGATAATATCAAGTCTCAATAAGTTTTTTCTTCAAACAATCCAGAAGTATTTTTGATGAAAATGTGCAGGGGATGGCAGAGGTTTATATTCAATTATTTCAGCTGTGTGCCAGATTCCACAGGTACTGAGTGATCCAGTAACTATTTTAACATCAATATTCTGCTATTTTCACACAGAAATGGCCCTTCAGGTCCCATTACCATGCATTAACATTTGGTTTTAAACCAGATTTGTAAGTTTTCTTGTGTACAACCAGGGAGAAAAACCTTTTCACTCTCTTGCACACACAAAAAACAGTTCACTCCAGATCAAGTGATCCTCACTGGATCATTGTTGTGGCTGATGCTCCAAACAGAATCCCAGATTGGAAAATATAAACATTTATCAATTCAAAGAGGATATGCAAAAGAAACAGCCTAGAAAATGAGATGCTTTCTGCTTTTCTATGATGCCATTTGATAACACTGTAAAAGAATTATTGCACACTCCTCCAGCTAACACACTCTCCATTGCAGAAGTGCAAACTGAGTTTATTGTGATCTATTGTAATAATAAAAGAACAATTATCTCTTCCCCAGAAGCTTCAAGCCTAAATCACTTCATATGCTTAATTCAGGATGCTGTGAAGAAATCCCAGTATTTAGCAAGGACTCTGTCCCACTGCTCCAGTCAGGAGCTGAAGGGTACAAAACCAGGACAGTGACAACTTGGACTTGTTATTTGTGGGTGTTATTTCAGGGTGACTGAAACAGCACAAGGAAAAGCACTTTATCTATGGAAAGTTTGTCAACATCCTGCTCCAAAGTCTCCATCCCAACCAGACAAGATGGGACATGGAGAAAGGGTTGGTCCTAAGTGCTCAGCTTTAAAAACATCCTTTGTTGCAGTTTCCATGGGCTTTTTACTTTGAAATATATATAAATATTTAGAATATCTTTATATAGAAAGATATAAAATCAATTAAAATTCAAAATTAAATAAAATTATCTGCTTTTATGGCTCTATTCTAATTGACAAGGAGAAAAAACAGTTTGCTCCTATTTTACTGGGACTTTAATTGTTCATACTGTTACCCTTAAAATAATTAAGCTCACACATATGCCAAGGTGCCAGGGGAACAAATGCTGAGCCAAAACACACAGCTAAATAATTTTTTTAATCCCACTTTCCAGCTGACACCTCTGGAGCACAGCACCAGGTCCTGCCTATACCCCCAAGTGCAGGATGCATTTTCTCCCATCCCTGAATTGTCACTCCTGGAAAAAGCTGACTCCAGGGTGGGTGTGGAGGCCCCTGGCCCTTCAGCTGAGCCCAAGTCTCTTTGCCATGGGTTTGGAAATAAGAGGGAGGCTCCACATCCTGCCCTGAGCAGGAAGATCCCTCTTTAGCAGGAGCCCAGCAGGGTCTGGCCCTTTCCAATCCCACACAAACACAGCCAAATGCCCCTGGAGCTGCTGAAAAACAGGGTGAAAACAGGCACAGGGAAAATCACCAGCAAAGGTAAATACATGCCAGGACTGCTTTGGTGCCAGCAAATATCTGTGGTTTCCCCTGGATCACACCTGGAGCTCCAGGTTTGTGACACTGACATTGCCATCCTTTGTCACCCACCCCTTTCAGCACCCAGAACTGCACAATGACATTTTTAGGGGAATTATTCCCACGTCTTTGCCTGTAAAATTCCCTTTCTCTTGCCAACATCCACATTGCTGCTGCAACTTTTGTGTCACTTATTCCAGAGGGATAAAAGGGACCCTCAGCTCCAACTCCTGAGTCAGGATTCACTTCCCAACCATCCCAGGGAATGCCCTGAGATGGGTGTGGTGGTCCAGAGACACAAGGAAGCCTCCAAGGAATCATCCAGCAGAGGTTTCCCTGCCAGGACACAAAAACCTGTCTCAATTTATCTCCCAACCAAACTGCTCCAAGCCCTAACCTGGCCTTGAACACTTCCAGGGAAGGGGCAGGCAAAACTGAAATTCTGGACTGAACTTCAGAACACAAATCCATATTCTGAAATCATTTTTTTTAACTTTATATTGAGAACAATTCTTTCAGTAAAATAAATTTTCAACCATTCTTTTTATCCCCCCACGGGAAGATAAAAACTCAAAAATGGTTGGAGTGTGACACAAAAGAAAGCCCAAAGAGGAAGGAAAACTTTTGGAACAGTAATTAGCATGGAAATAATCTTCACCCACCCTGTGGAAAGCCTGACATATGTTAAGGTCAGGCTGGTGCTAACTCAGAAAATCTTTTCTAAGCTGGATCCTTAAAGGAGGATGATTTAAATTAATAGGTACAAATACCCTCAGCTCCAGTGACTGCAATCAGAGGCCAGGGGAGAAGAAGGAAAATTGGACAAGGCATGGTTTGACCTGACAGCACCTCCTGATGTGTGATTTTGGGGTTGTCCTGTGCAGGGCCAGGAGCTGGAATTGATGATCCTTGTGGGTCCCTTCTGACTCTCAACGCTCTATGAGAAGGACAAAGAAAAGGTGTTCCTTGGAAATCCAATTTATGGGCACAGAGATGGAGATGAGGAGCTGTAAAATCAGCGTTTCTGCATCAGATATTCCTGCTGCAGGATATTTGGGAAGAACACAGAGGAGTTTCAGGGATCTCAATCTCACAGCAGGCTGGCAATGGTCCCCTCTCCAAACTGACCTCCAGCCAGCACCGAGGGCACAGACTGGACCTGCACAGGTCAATCTGCCCCCTGATGACTCCAGCCCAACCCCTTGTTCTTCCTGGCAATGACAAACCCTCTGTCTCCAGCACAAACCAGGATTTTTCCTATGCTAATCACATGGGCAAAAATATATTCAACATGACAGAGCTAATCAATGACAACACTGCAGGGACAGCTGAGCAGCACTGCCCAGGAGCAGCCCTCGTTGGGGGAAACTCTGGGCCACAAATAATTCATCTCCCCTTTATTAAATAATTAGATATTAACAGAGAACCACTGATGAGGCTGCACTGCTGTGAGAGTGTGTATTTTCTCTCTTGACTTTGTCCCCGAGGTCACCAAACCACCCAAAGCCAAGGAGGAGAGAGGGAGACAGTGCATGGGCACGGCTGGAGAGAGAGAAGCCTTTCATTAACCTTCCTGCTCCCCCATAATTTCATGTGTCAGCAGCTAATCAGCCACTCACTGACATCATCAAGGGACAGGGAGAAAAGATGTCCCAAGGGACCGATCACTCCTCACAGGAGAAAATCCACACTTGCACCGGGAGCGTGAGAGGATTTTGCAGATAAATAAAGAGGGTTTGCATTATAATCACTGCTGCAATTTATGTTTATGCTGTTGGCAATGAAGATTTATAACCAGCACGATGGAGAACACAGTTAAAGGAGACAGTCCTTGGCAGTCCAACCCTTTCAGACTTTGTCTCATACTTTGTCACTTAAAGCACAGAAGAAAATCATCTCCTTGCTGGTGGCACAGCTCTGTTAATGCCACTGGTTTGCCAGGCAGAAGAGGAAATCCCAGGGATGCTGCATTTTAATCACTCTGTATTTCCTTAATACTTTTATCCTGAAAGATTTTGTAGATCTAATCAACACAGCACTTAATTCATCTACAGCCTACAGAAAGCCCCCTCTTAAGCAGGACAGAGATGTGTTTTTAGCAGTGCTGCCAAAAGGGCAGGGACATGGTGGGGTCACGAGGTCTCCAGGGCACAAAGGATGCTCTGGAGCTGCACACCTGAATCTCCAGGATTACCTGGGATCTACAGGGATAACAGATGGACAAACAGAGCCTGTGCCCTTCAGAAGGTTTCCCAAAGGAAGGTGGTGCTGAGGGAGAAGGGAATGTCCTGCTGAGCATCCCTGGCTCTGCCCAGGAGCAGTGGCAGCTTGTCTGTCTGTGTGTGTGTCCAGCCTGGATGGGATTTTCTGGGATCCCAAGGGAGCTGCATGGGTGTTTCCAGCACAGGATGTGGATGGGGAGTGCCACACAGCTCAGTAACATCAATACTTGCCAAAACCTGCCAAAAAGGAAGAGGAAGAAGAAGGGACTGTGGTGCCCCACACCCCAAAAACCGGCCTTGAAACCCTGCACCACTTTCCATGGGGATATATTTTATATTTGGAAATATAAAATTTGGACAGCCTTTCCATGCTCCAGGCATCATCTTAACAAAACCCACCCATTGGGTTGGACTCTATCCTACAGGTCTTTTCCACCCCAAATGATTCCATGATCCAGAGGACATTCCCTCACTTCCCACTGTCCCTTCTTACAGCACCCTCAAGTCCAGCTCAGCACCATGCTGCAAAAACACGAGGCAACAAATCTAAAATAATCTAAAATAATCTAAAATAATCTAAAATAATCTAAAATAATCTAAAATAATCTAAAATAATCTAAAATAATCTAAAATAATCTAAAATAATCTAAAATAATCTGTTCCTTGGTCGTCATTATCTCATGGATTCATGGATTTGTGCAGCTGGACCTGATTTTTCAGGATGCTGGAGCTCCTAAATCCTTAATGATTCCAAATTAGCTGATGCTCACCTTTTTTTTGTCTCTCATTGGTGATCCAGAAGGAGAAATCCCATGGCCCCATATGGAAAAATGTCCCCTAGCCCAATTAGGGATTATAAATTTATAATTAACACATCACCAACAACAATCTCAATAAAGACTTCCCAAATAGCCAGGTCATCTTGGATGAGGGAGATTGACTTTTATCCAAAATTTAATTAAAATACTGCTTAAAAATGGTTTAAGTGCAAAAAAATCTCAACCTGCAGTCCTTCAAAATGGAAAAAAAAAAGAGATTCCTGCCCTGTACTGGCAAAGAACTTTGAAGAAATATAGAAAAGATATCATAGTATGGGGAAAAATATGGAAAAATTATGGAAAAAATAATACTGGAATGTGGAGAATGCTGTTGTTGAATTCTACTTGGAATTGGTCTTTTTTTTCTACTGGAATAGATGCTGCCCTTCTAGCAAGCAAACCTTACAGAGTAGATTTCTATTGGTTTTTTCTGAATTTTGGAGAGTTATGAGCTAAAAAGAGCTCACAGAGGGACAGTGACTTAATTGTACTCAACTGTTTAACAGTAAAAATAACAATAAAAAATAAACCAATGACAGCCCAAATCACTGAATTAAGTAACTTTACAAACACACTCAGGTGACAACATGAAACATATGCATTTATATTGGCTACAAAACAGTAGTGGAAAATGTTATTTTTGTAAACAGTTGCACCTCTCTTTTTTTTTTTGGACTGTAATTATGTATTTCCAAATATATAGATATATAAATATATTTATTCAAATCTCCATTTTTATTAGCACCTCTTCTCTTAGCACTGATAGATTCTGCACCTACTCATGTTTCTCACCAAACAGCCCTAACCTGGAATTGAAAATGTTGGGAATCCAGAATTTCTCCCTGGAATCTTCATTCCAGTTGCTTTGTTGGACACAAATAATGGAATTGCTGGGGAACTGTGCCTAAATCTCTCTGTTCTAGCTCAGATCATGAGGATATTTATTGTAACACAGAGCAATTAACAGCAGAGCCAGGAAATTGCCACAAAGGATCAGCTGCCATCAAAACATTCAAACCACATAAAATCAAAGGTGAAAATAGATTTTTCCTAATATTGAAAATATTTCCTCTGTAATTTTAAATGGTTTTTGTGAAGCAAAACATCACTAAGAGAGAAATTTTTGCATCTCTCCCATGATTTTCATTTTCTAATATGTCAATTTCCTCATTTTTAAATCCAACTACGTTGCAAAATTCAAATTTGGAATAATTAAAGGAAAAGTTGTATTTCTTTGAAATTTAATATTTTTTTTTCAGCATAGTATTGATTTATCCTATCCTAGACCAAATCTCTACTTATTAGGGCTTTTTTTCCTCATACCTAGCTTTCATACAAGGTTCATTTATAAATAAAAAGCTGAATTTAGCCCAGTTTTACTCGAATTAAACAGGTTCATAATTGAGAATACAGATTTTTGAACTCAGGACCAAATAACCCCATTTTCTCTGTGTGATCTGGGTATCATCTTTAGGCATAAGAATAACCTTAAATGATCACATCCTTAAACAAAACTTACACAAAAAGAGAAATGAGCAATAAATAGAGCAAAGCCTATACCCAAGGTGAAAACAGGATTTTTCCAAGGGTCATCTTTGCCATGGGTCCACGAACACGAATTTGCCAAATGCAGCCCAAGGTTCCCCAGAGTTCTGGGGTTGCCATGGGATAGGAAATTCAGTAAGTTTATATATAAACAATATCTAAATTCTCAGCATATGCAGAAGCTGCATCTGACACAGCCTCATTATACAGTTTGCTCTTCTGGGGGGAGAATAAGTTTCACACCTAAAAATATGCACTTTCAGGTACTAAATGTTAAATATCTCCATTCCCACCTACCCCAGTGTTACCAAAATCTATTTTTTTTGCTGTTATCCACCTACCCTGAAGTTCCCAAAAAGCTCTTTTTTTTTTTTGCTGTTAGTGCTGTGAACACATACAGCCAACCTTCCTAATTTTAATTTTCTGGAAGAATCCCCGGAAAGACGTGGAAATTGTTTCTTTCAAGACACTTGAGCTCTTTTGTCTGGCTTTAAAACCAAAGTCTGGGCTTCAATAACTCCTGAATGTCAGCACATCTCTGATTCCCAAAATATGTGGTTTAGGGATGGATATGGAGCCTGTTCCCATTCCAGGATAATTTCAGCATTAATTTTCACCTCTAATTGTTTCCTCCTCAAACAGCCCCACAGAGAGAGGGACTCCCAGCCCTTCATTGCACATAACTTATCACAGCATTAAATTTGCCTAAATTGTGCTCCAGTGCTGCCACACTGCTGACCCCTCAGTCTGTAAACAAATACATTTGTTCTCCATATATTTATGTTTTGTCTTCTAAATGGTGAGAAAATGAGCCTGGAATCTTCATATTGTAATTGTATCATCAAAGCCTGTTGAGAATACGATAAAGTAACCAGAAGTTAAATTATCAATAAGAGTCATTTATTTTGCATTTTTATTTTAAAGAATACTTATGAGAATTGTGATAAATTAGCAGTGACAAACTACTTCTTGCAGGCTGATTTTGTGTGGAGAGTTTAATTAAACATTGCAGCTGTTTATCTCTATGGTGATTAAATTTTCATATGTAAATTACATGTATTAAGATCAAGATACTTATGTAAATGTCACTTGCCTTAATGTTTTGTGTTACTGTTATTAACATCTCCCCATCAGCTTGTAATCTTCTTGTATTGCATTACGCCGCCATGCACTACATGACTAAAATAAGTAGATTTATATCTTAATAACAAACAAGTTTTTAAAAAGAACATCTCGCTGTGTAATTGAGATGTAGATTAAAAAAAAAAAAATTTAAAAAAAAAATAAACTGTTGAGGGTGAGCTTCTGGAAATTTGAGAACCTCACTGGCTCGAGATGTGTTTGTTTGTGGTTGTGGCATTTGGGGACAGGGTTTAGGGATGGGCTCGGTGGCCTTGGAGGGGTTCTCCAAGCTGGACAAATTCCATGGGTGCCTCCCATCTGTCTGCAAACAATATTTGATCTGGGAAGCAGCATTTTTACACACAGGGGCAATTGTGTGTAAAAATTCCAGTGTGGGGAAGAACGGGATAATTTCACTGCACCCACCTGAGAACAAAAACTTCAGCTAGACATCTAAAAATCCACTCAGAATTACTGTCCCATCTGCTTAGAGCAGCTGAGGGCATCATGTTTTATTCTGTCTTGTCCTCATCAACAAAAAAGCAGAACTCCATTGCAGATCTGAAATGAGCACCTTCTAAACAATAACAAACCAGATTAATATTTCAAGCAGAGAAGAAAGCTCAAGATCCACCCACATCCATTTCCAACAATCAAAAGGAACCCCTAAGAAACCACAAATATTTCTTTAACAATAGAACTTTAGTCATGGATCTTACAGTGAGTCAAAAGAAGAAAATTGCTGAGATTTGCCATTTACTGCATTTTCTGCCTATTTTTTTCTCCTCTTGCTGCACCCCAATGAGCATCATTCCTATTCCCTTTGATGACAAAGATTAACTACAACTTGGAGTGAAAATACAGGAAGATTTGCCATCTGATCTCAGTTATCAGACAGAGGGAAGTTCTTAATACACCAAGTTCCAACTCTAATGCAAGGAAGGCTTTTCATTATGCCAGTCATGCTTGGAGCCTTCCGACAGGCAGACACTCATTGACAGCAGGAAATCAAATTCATCGTTTGCAAAAACAAATTAAGAGCCCAAATTGCAGTAGGCAATACACAGAAAATGAGACAAAACCACTTGGGATTAATTTCTTTTGAGGAATCCATAGGTTCTGTGTGATCTCAGAGTTTGCCCTGGCTGCTGTGATGGGCAGGAAGAAAGGGAAAGATCCCTGGGTGGTGGGGGCTTCATTTTCCCCCTCTGCCATCCAGAGGCACATGGCACTGTCAAAGGAGGGCACATTATCCCCAGGATCTACTCCAAACCACTGAAAAGCTTGGAAGATGCCCCAAATTTAGGCTGGATTTTGGGAAAAAGTTTTTTTTACTGAAAGAGTGATAAAGTACTGGGATTGTCTGCCGGGGGAGGTGGTGGAGTCACCATCCCTGGATGTGTTTAAAAAAAGCCTGGATGTGGCATTCAGAGCCAGGGTTTAGTTGAGGTGTTGGGCATGGGTTGGACTGGATGATCCTGGAGGTCTCTTCCAACCCAGTGATCCTGAGATCCTGTGAAATAACTGTGTGGATGTTCTGATGGGCAAATCCAAGCTGAGGCTCAGAAGGAGCTCAGTAACTCCTGGTGCAATGTGCTTTGAAGGCAGAGCAATCAGCACAAGGAATTAGCAGTTTTATTTTAATGGGCACTGTCCCTCAGTGCCAAAAACTCCATCTGAGGAGAGCCTGACTTTGTGCTCTCAGGGTGTCCCAGACACATCTCTCCCAACAGCTGCAATCCCTAAATCCACTCCAAGTTGCCTTTTTATTTTAGATTCTTCAATTGCACCCCAAACACACTTTGGGCATTAAATCCATTTCCTTACAGAATTTTCTATTTCCAAATTTAAAATGAACGATATCTGTCCTTTAAATCCACTCACATGTTAAACTGCTAGAAAAATGGGTTTTTTTCCTTTTCCCAGCACTAGATTTCAGATCTTACCAGAGGATATTTGCAATGTTTAGACTGTCCTAAAGTCCTTGTCCATGGCTTGATGCTCTCATACACCCTAGCTCTACTCTGCCTCTAGCACATCATTCCCCTTTATTCCTGCCTTCATTTTCAGCTAAAAAGATGAGGGCAACATTTTGGAGATTACCAACCTTCCACTAAGGAAGGGGATGGATTCCTGAAAGTCAGTTGTTCTAGAAGGAATTGGTGCTGAGTTCCACTCACTCTACTCTGGGAAGCAGAAGAACAATCTACCCTGAAGACCAATGAAAATTTACCTTTCAAATTTCTTTTGAAATTTGATTTTCAGGTTAAAAGTCTTGTGGGGTTTTGTTTCAATGAAATTAAGTCTGTGTTTGCAACTGTCCCTTCCCATGGGAAAACTGCTGGGGCAGAAGAATAAATCTTTCCAATTTTCATATACAGCAACGACCTCAATTAATTGGAAATTGGAAATCACAACATTTTGGGGTTTTCACTCCTGCAAAGAGCACATTTTTGATGGGAAACTCCAACCTGTGACACCTCCCCAGCTGAAATGCAGCAGAATTTTTGCAGCTGCAGAAAGACCTAATCCAGACACGGAAAATTGCTTCCCAGTGCCATCTCCAATGTGGGAGAAGCTTCCCAGGCTACCAAGGGGAAAGACAAAATCACAAGTTCATTTCACAGATCCCTCTTCACCAACAGCTCCATACTCCAATGGATTTCTTGGACATTGAAGTGTCTTTCAGGTAAGTGAAGGATTTTTCCCTGCATCCATCCATGGGTTCATTTCCTATCTCTGTGTTTGCAGCAGCTCAGGCTGGAGCATCCTGGTTTATCACCAGTACAACCACGGCATGAAAAACGGAGCGTGGGACCATAAAGAGGCAGAGACAAGAGGAGCAGGATAATTGTGAGGGGGAAATCTCCTGCTTCTCCACACAAATCTCACCCATCATCCCCAGTCGAGGAGAAAGGGTGAAATATTGTTTATGGGGGCTTTGGAAATGACTGCATTATCCTAAAGATTGCCTGGATCTCCCCACAGCTCTTAAACACAGATCCTGATGAAGCTCACCACGAGGCATTTTTCTGCAACAAGAAAACTCACTCGTGCTATGTAAGTTTAGTTTGCCATAAAACTTCCTCTATTCACTGGCTGACTGTCTACAGAAAACAATAACCCTGAGTAATGATCTTAGCCAGGATGGTTGGCAGCAGGTCCACCACAATTACCAGAAGTTAATTAGAATTATTAAAATAACAAACACGAGGCCACCGATATTATACATCTACATTTAATAATGGAACTCAACGGTGCATCTGATTCATGAACTGCATTTATTATTTTAAAGCCTTTTCTTTCTTACCAAATTAAATATTGATGGATGATCCTCTCCAAATCAGTTGGTGGATTGGATTCTATTTATACAGGTCCTAAAAAATAAGCTTTAGAGCAGAACTATAAAGAGTCTCTTGTCTCCCCGAACAGTAAAATAACTTGCAGCTCATTTTTGCTTGTTGCTGCCCTCTCCACAGTGTTCTGTTTGGAAAATGAAATTCCAGACTTAAAACCAATTTGCCAGACAATTTCATCAAACACGGTTTCACCTCCTGTTGCTGATTTAATCCAAATTTATTTAAGGCCACGCTTGTAAGAAATTTCAAGTTCAAGTTGTCAACATCTTTGCACCCACGTGAACCCTAATAATTTTAACATGCACAACCTCCACAGTTTTAATTTTCAAGGGCATTTCAACACCTCTCTGCTCTCTGACATGCTCGGCTGTGCCCCTCCTGCCTCCTTCCTTCACACCACGATTATTTTAATCAGACAACTCGGAACAGATTGAACACGTGTTTACTCCACTCCAGCATGTGCACAGTGTTGTAAAGAGCCTGGCTTTATTTTTAGATCCTAAAAGTGAATTATGCAGCACATGGGAATCAGGAGAGGATTTTTAAGCTTCCACATTGGCGGATTTGAGGAGGAATTGCTGACACACATCACGCTTCCCTACACAGGCGAGCACTGTCAGGGCCATGCATCATCATATTTTCTCTTCATTTTTTTTAACCAAATCAGCCCCTTTTCAGACCACTGCTCTCCTCAGTCATTTGGCAAAAGGCAAATATTATGTTAATTGCAATAATTGAAAATATTCAGAGCTCCCTGAGCTGCTCAGAAGGTTTTCTTTTGAGGTACAAGAAAAAGTTCAATTCTTCTTTCCATAACCACTTACCTTGGTCATCAGCCTTCCTCTATCCTTTATGTATGGCAGAAAAACATAAATAGTTTAAAAGTGTTTATATATATATATATATATATATGTATATAAAATTATAGCTTCTCAGTATTTTAAAGAAAACAATTCCTAAAGAAAATTGGCAACAAAAGCAAAAATACAAATGTTATCTATTTAAACACTAAAAATTACAAGCCAGGTACTGGATTTGCATCCACTCTCCCTTCAGTTACTTACTGTGGGTTCAAATGACCCCAAGTAATTAAGGAGAAAGGATTATAAGACTCAAGAGAACCCTTAAAAATGCTGAGAGATCTTCAGGCTATAAACTGCTTTTCCAAACTCCACAGGAACAAAAGGGATGAAGAGGTAGGAAATGCAGCTCCACTAAAATGACTTTAAAATAAAGATTTACACTTCCTATAAAAGAAACTGTCACCAGATAATTTTCATTGTGAGTAAAACCCTTCCAACTCAAACAATCCTAGGATTCTACAAAAGTTTAAAATTAATAGAGGAAGGAAAGAGCAAGAGGGAAGAGCTTTCCCTGCAACTGGAACTTGAACCAGATTTTGGTGTCAAATATTGTGGGATCAACCCATCCAAGGAGCCTGGTAGAGCAAAACACCCCAAAGAGCTGAGCTTCCAGAAAAAGGTTCTGCACAAATTCTGGGGGAAACACATGGGAGTCTGGGAAACAGCTTGCTGTGAGAACAAGTTAGAGACTCTCAGTCTTAAAATAAAAGTTCAACAACAACTTGCCACAGTGTAAAAGCCCTAATAAGGATCATTCTTTAAACAGCACCTCTCCAAAACGAGCCCAACACAGCAGATCCAACAGGACTCCAACCCACCAGGGAACACAACTTGGCTTTTTCCTCACTCCTCCAGAAAAAAAACACTCACTCCTTGACCACCTCAACACTGCCTCCCTTCCAGTCTGCTCCTCTGCTTTTCCCAGAATATCTGGGGATTTTCCTTAATTAAATGATTTCACACCATATTATCTGTGGTTAACATGAAGCCAAGCTGTACTAATTTTACTGATCTCCACACGTCTGGCACCATTTGTTCAGGCTCTGGCACCACCTCTGAACGTAGCCTGAGTTTGACCTCTTGGGCTCAGTCCTAAACCTCTCACAGGACCCTCAACTGTCCCAAGCCATTGAACAAAACCCAGCATTAGGAATTCAAAAGCATCCAACTGAATTTTAGATAATCATTTTTTTCAGAAATCAACATCATTTCTCAAGGAAGTTTGTCCTTCAAGTGAGGCACTGGAAAAACAGGAAATTTGTGACTTCATTATCCTCTTCTTCCCCTCTTTCATGATCACCATTCCTCTGCTTTCCTTCAAAACTTGGCCATTGTAGGTGAACAGTTATTTTGGTTTTCATTATTGTGAAAACTCTTTTTTTTTTTTTTTTGCCATTCCATCATGATTTTTTCCCCATTTTCCTGCTGTCTACGGTTCTGTGTTCCCCAAACACGGGGAACAACCCAATTTGTTGAACTTCTACCCAGAGCAGACACCTGGATTCCCTCCCTCTGACTTTTAAAATCTGCCTTTTGTATATATTCAAGTGTTGATGTCAGGTTTGCTGGCTAGGGCGAGAGGAAACAGCCTCAAGCTTTGCCAGGGGAGGTTAAGTGGGATATGAGGAGAATTTCTTCCCTCAAAGAGTTGTCCATCCCTGGCACAGCTGCCCAGGGCAGTGCTGGAGTCCCCATCCCTGGAGGGATTTCAAAGCCACGTGGATGTGGCACTTGGGGACATGGGTGGCAGTGCTGGGGAATGTTTGGACTCGATGATCTGAGGAGGTTTTTCCAACATGAATTGGAAAACTGGGATTCTGTGACCATCACTCCCTGAGGATGCTAAACCCTATTTCATTGTTCCTACTTTTCTCCAATCCAAATACAGAAAACAATTAAATGCTAATTGAAGCTTGTCCAGACTCTGAGACACCACAGTTGGAACAGCCGAGAAGTTCTACAAGTCGGATCCCTCACTGAAACCTACACAGCGAGCACCCAAAAATAACAAATCCCTCAAACTTTGAGGAGGGGGTGTCACTTTTAACGTTGATTCCCACTGCTGGGGCTGAGTCAAAGGGAGCCTTGTCGCCGACTTCCAAGTTTCCACGAAGCCAGGCCTTTGTGCCCCCAGCTCCGGAATCAAAATTCCGCCCGGCAGAAGTGTGAAAGTATTTTCAGCGTATTTATTAGCACCTCCTCTCGCTCAGAAGGCAAACAGAACGACAGGATTTCAGGAGAGTGAAAGACAGAATATTAAGCCCCCTGTGCTGCCAGTGCTCCCAAATTTCTGCCAATTCTTGTCACTCCCGACCCCGGGCGGCCTCACGCGATTTTATTTAATCAGCCCATTTCCAAATTCTTCGGGGAGAAAAAAAAACAAAAAACAAAAAACAAATGAAGTTAAATAACAAATAGCATAAATATTTTAATAGGCCTTCACATTACCAACTGCCAGACCAGCTGTCTAAACCCACAAGAGTTTCGGTGGCTTTTTTTTTTTTTTTTTTTTTT